>VDFB02284394.1:0-51537 GCA_007258455.2 Sequoia sempervirens
TATGCAACATCAGTACCTCCTCTACATCTAATTCTTCATATGGGGCTGATAGCAAGTAGTTTCCCATTCCAGTTTCTGATATGAGAACCTCGGTTGAAGTCTTTTGGTATTCTGTTATCATATACTTCATTCTAGGCTCCCTCTCAATCCTGATCTGATTTGGTACCCCCTTCTAGGGAAGCCACATGTGAGAGTGATCAGTGGACACATACCCATTCAGGGCCTTAGTGAAATCTCTTCCTAAAATTAAACCGTATGCATCAGGAATGTCAGCTACCTGAATGTTAATAACCTGTTGGATCCTAGGATCAGAAGCTATCTGCATCTGGATCATGTTAAGTTCTCCTACCACACTCACTTCGATTCTGTCCAACTGAGTGACCTTCTTCTGGGAATCAGCAGGTGTAATTCCCAGAGCCCTACAAACTCCAAGAGGCATCACATTGGTGGAAGCACCCGAATCCAACAGACAATTGTGAAGGTTCTTACCAAAGATTCTGACCGAGATCAGAAATGGTGGAGTCTCCGTCTTCCCTTGAAACAAAGTGGGCTGAGTATCCATCTGGGCCACTTGAGTTCTGTCCTTTTCTTTTCCTCTATCTCCAGGGGGTGGATTGGTCTTATTCTGTGTCTGACTTTGTGTGTTCACAGACTGAAAACTAGAAATCTGGCTAACATGCTCACCAGAAGGCTTGTCCAGTGTCTTTGAATTTGCATCATAAGTACCTAAGACAACCTTCCTAATTGCAGGAAACCTCAACAACTCAAAAGCAGAAAGGTTTACCTTTAGTTTCTTGAATTCCTCTGCAACATACGAAGCCATCTGCTCTTCACTCATATCAGTAGAGACTTCCTTAGATGGCTCCTCTACCTTATCCTTACTTGCTTGAACAGTCCTTTCCTTTTGTGGTTCTGCTTGAGCTTGTCTATCTTTCGAAAGGTATTGCTTGGAAACCTGTGGATAAGACGGATTGTTGCTCGCATTAGGATCTAGAGGAGTACTGAAATTGTTAGGAGGAATGGAGGTAGTGAAAGGTCCTCTGGGTGGTGGACGCCTGTGGGGCATATCCCTCAATCCTTGTCTCTGGAACATCTGTACTTCTTCAACATAAGCTTCATCCTGATCCAAGGGGCCATTGTCATTCATCTTTGCTTCATTAAACAGCTAAGCTACTTCATCTCCATTACAAATCTGATCTGTTTCATCTTTCTGGGAATCAGGTTCTTCTAGAATATTTGAATCACTGGCTGGAAAAGGAGCATGGTTTAATACCAGCACAGGAGAATCATATGAACTGGAAGGAACAATTTCCTGTCCACTCACGTTGTTCTCTACCTCATACTAAAAAATGGAAGCAGCAGTCTGGAACTCCGGACATTCCAATTCTGAATGCTGACTCGTTTTATGGAGTCTACACCATCCTGATAGGGCTACTTCTGCGAGATACACACCAGTAGGAGGTTTGTCTTGGCTGACTGGCTGGTTTGTAGATTGATTGACAAATTGATTTGCAGGCTGATCCAATGGGGTAGGAACTCCTCCATTATTAGGCCCTGTATTCCAAGTTCTGTTCTGTCCTTGTGACGACCTTTTATCAAATCCTGACCCACTTCCTTGGCCTCTATCGAAGTTTTTCCTCCTATCATTGTTGAAACCTCTATCCTGGTTGTAACCTCTATCATTATAAAATCCTCTGTCATTGCATTGTCCCCTGTCGAAATTCTGCCCTTGCGAGAACTCTCTATTCTGATTAGATTGCATTCCCTTTTGAGAAGCTTGTAGTTGGCTATTCTGATTTCTCAAGTAAGTCACTTCTAGATTTAGCTTCTTTATTTGTTCAGCCATTTCATCAATCATTTCCTTATTCGGGTCTCAGTAGAGAGGCTGATTTGGGTTACTCAGAGGTTGGACAGGCACTGTGGCAGATCCCAAAGACTGATGTAACACTTCAGAGTTCTGCAGATAAGCAGGGAAATTATTTGGCTGTGACTGGTACACGGGCTGATTAACTTGCTGTTGAGGGAAGTTTGTCATAGGGGAAATCTGGTTCATAGGATGAGTAGGGTGTGGTACCATCGATAATTGGGGAACTGGATTCATAATAGGGTATGATTGGTGAGAGCCTGATTTACTACCTGAATCTCGTTGGGATGTGCAACTAGTCTCAGAGAAGGCAATGGCCCAGTCAAGTGCTGTCTCAAGTCTATACTAAGCTTTACAGCTTCCGTATAAGCATCAGTCAAGGTACCTGGAGGGTTAGGTCTCCATTTCAGAAAGGTTGCTGTTAGACTATCCAGAGCTTCGTAATATACTCCCAGGGCAGTACCATCATCTAGAACATATGGGTCTTGTAATCTGGTGAACGCACGATGGAATCTATTATTGAAACTGGCTATGGGTTCATTAACCTCTCTCTTGACTTTGATAAATTGCAGGTATAGCTCATTAGCACTGATGGGTATTCAAAATTTTTGCAAAAAGGTCTTTTCAAGGTCATTCCAATTCTGAATTGAGCCGGCAGGGAGATGGTTGTACCAATAAAAAGCTTCTTCACCCAGGGAATAGGGGAATAACCTGCAAGCAACATCCTCATGGACAATTCCTCTGTCTTTGAGGCAAGTTTGGAAAATCCTTATGTGCTCTTCTGCAGTTCTATTTGGGTCATTTACATGGAATTTCGAGTAGAAATGCTTAGGATTTTTAGGCATTACATTATAAGCCCCGAAGGACAAAGGTGATGGATTATTGGCAAGGAAAGCCATTGGTAAGAGCGGGGGTGGAGGTTGTGGTTGGTTAATGGCAGGCCAAGGCTGTTGAAGAGGAACCTCTTCAGGGATGGGTATGGCTTCAACCTCAGGATGAGAAGATATGGACGATGTGGGTGAAGGGATGGGTGATGATGATTCTCCCCTTACTCTAGTCCTCCTTGACCTATTGGGGAACTGTAGCTCTTCTAAATCCTCCTCTCCTGTGGTGGATCTGGTATTTCTCCTATATCTCTCTGGAGAGATGGCATTCAAGAAACGATCCAGTGTGCTCATTCAGGCCCTCCTTCTAGCGCCAATCTGTTGATGGTGTTTTCTGCACAGCAACAACTCAGACAGAATACAATATCCTATCTCTCTTGAAAGGTTATTTTCAATAACGAATCACTGAAAATCACCCCAAGGTCTCTCGGGTGTTAGGTCATAACAATGCATAAAATAACTCAGATAAAATGTGAAATTGCTGGTAATCACAATCGGACCTTACTACAAGCAAACTGTACCTTTTCAATTTATCAAATCTGAAAATATGATGATCTTAAAATCCTAGATCTAACCGAATAACAAAGAAATCACAAAAGATAGGGATGCAAGGAAGTAATAAAATCTGAACTACTACAAGGACAAGCAATGCAAATGACATATATCTGGAATGGACCTATCTCGAATAACCAATTCCTGTTCGACCCACAAGGCAATCTTACAAGAACAGTGCAATCTTCTGAGGAATACAGATTTTCAAATCATAGACTTGCATCTACAACCGAACTTAAGCACATTTGAATATACGGTCCAGGTTGACTTTACCAGCCTACTACAATCAGATAGTTACTGGGAGTATAGACCAGAGATAGCTACAAACATTCCAAATATGAGATCACAAACATCATTTATCCAACCAAACTAATTTATTTCTGAATATTAAACCCTAGATCTTCAAGCAATTTAAAAGATAGAACAAAGGAACCATGCAAGATGAGATAACACAAAGGATTTCACCAGGAATAACCACAATGTCTTCAATTGTATTAATCACCAGAAAATGCTGCAACAATTCAACTGTTCTGAATATAGTGTTTGCTTCAAGAAACTTCAAATACTCTAACTATAGCTCTTGCTCTATTACTGTCTTGCTATGTCTATAACCAATGTCTAACCCTTACAATGAGGCAAGAATGCCTATTTATCAAATTTCCCCCCAAAACATGTCGGCCCAGCCAAACATTTTACAAAATAATCAAAACCGCCAAAACAGGTCGGCCAAGGAAACAAACTAAGGCACACATTTAATGCCATCATCCAAGTCGGCCAAGGCACAGTCCCCAAGGAAGTCCGGTCCAATGCATGCCCTATAATAATAGGGAAGCACAAATCTCGAAAAGAGCATTAACTGCTACTCCCTTTGTCTTTCCTCTGCGCTGGTGACCCTTGGACCTTCGAGAATATCCCATCCAGCTCAGCAATAGGTGGCAATGGCAAAACCCTGAGTCGGCATTTAATTGAATCAATTCCCTCATTGGACCGCTCAACAGTTTTCTTCCAGTCCTCCCTGTTGGCCATGTACCTGTCTATCACTGCCAAGTATGTAGCTGCATCATCAAGCAAATGGGAGGTGACAGTTCCATCAGATTCCGGGGCATAAACCTCATGCCACCATTCTTTCAGTTGATCTAAGCTCAAATATTTGGGAGCTATTTTCTTCCTCCCTGTCATCACCTCAAAGAAGGCAATGCAACCATCATAGATTGCAGTGAGGTCAGCATCAATTGATTTCCTTCGTTTTTGTATCTTTTTCAGGCCTCCCTGCCTGATCTGCAATGCCTCGAACCACTCCCATGGTTCATCCAATCTAGCAGAAGGAAGGATTCCATCTTTGCCCAACTGATCCTTGCCATATCCTAGAATAGTCCTTGATTTCTGCAGTAGGAGGTCTATGTCATTCTTATCCTGAGACAAGATGCTCTCTAACAGCTCCTTTCCCCGGACTGCATCCTTGCCCACAGACAAGATCTCTTTGATAGCTTCATCCCCTATTTTCTGGACACCCATTAACCAGTCTATGGAAAACTGAGCGGAGGCCTTCATCTTTTCAATTCCGGAGATTGTCTCCTTAGGCAGAAATCCCAGAGTAGTAGAGGAGGAAGGATGGAGAGACTGTAGAGGCTTCATTACCTCCTCCAGACATTTCCTCAATCTTTCATTTTCTCTTTTCAGCTCTCGTTTTGACTGGGTCTCCTTCTTTAGTCTGTCAACAATTATAGCACTCGACCCTTCAAATTCCTCAATATCCTGCTCCAGGGAGGCCGGCCCAAGGTTAATAGTTTGAACATTGTAATCCTGGCCTGTTACCTCATCTCTTGTTTTATCTGCAGCAGGGGTGGCGATGTGAACTACCCGGTTATGCACCTCATCCCTTTCCACCCGGGAAATCACCCTTGCAACCTTCTTCTTCTTCCCTTTGCCGATCTGAGATAACATTTCATCCCAGTCTAGAGGAGTGTCTTCAACAATCACCTGTTTCTTCTTTGCAAGTTCTCTCTCTAGCCAGTCTGGGGCTACAGGGTCAGTCCGGATTCCTTCTGTATGAGTTTCTCCCGGATCCTCTATCACTTTCTCCCCTTCTGCGGCTGTCACCTCGACCTCCTCCTCAGTTGTTACTTTGTCACCTTCTTTCTCTGGAGTCCGCTCACCTTGATCAGCCTCCTCAAGTCCCAATTCTGGAAGCACCGGTGATGGAGTCCTAGCAGGGATGCTTTCCTCCGGTTCCGGTGATCCACATCCCTTATCACTCTCCGGAGAATCCTCGTATTGTACCAGGGGAGAAGTGTGCCTTTCTTCCGTTTCCACCTCGAGCTCGGCAGCCCCACTGAACAATGTTCCTTCTTTGAACGGTTCTGCTTCCCCGCTAATTTCCTGTTCATCCGGATTCTCCGGTTCTGGTATGCTCTGTGGAGGAGAAACAGGCTTATCTTGCTCTTCAACTGGTAATGCTGGCGGGGAGTCTTTTGGCTGTGCAACATCCTTGGGAGAAGGGGTTCTTGATTTACGGGTATATACTTTAGTCTTTTCCCCTCCGGAGCTCTCTACATCAACAATTGGAGGTTCATCCTCTGAAGTGGCCTGATCCTTCTTCTTTGCCACCCTTGCAGTTCTAGCTTTCTTAGGCGGCGGAGGGGCATCCTCCTCTTCAGCTTTCTCTGCTTCTTCCTCATCCGAGGACTTACTGATTGTCAAAGTCTTCCACCTGCACTTGCCAATTGGTTTCCTCTTCGTTGCAGGTTCAGTTCCCTTAGGACCTCTGACTTTAATCTTGAATGGCGAGGTTTTAGCTGTTTTCCCTTTGGGGTCCTCCTCCTCCCCGGATTCTTCAGAAGTGGACATGGGGTTGAGATTCCCCATCAAATTGAAGGTACAGGGCACATTGGCATTCTCCAATACCCAGACTTTATGCTTAATCCAAGAAAAGGTGAATCTCAACACAGGAGTCATCAAGTCCTCCAACTCTGTCACCTCAGGCTCACTCCAATCAATGTCTGCAACTGACCTGTCCTTTATGGGCTCGTAAACATGGTCTTGAACCAATTTTCCGTCATCATCCAGCTGATTTGGGATCAGCTTCACATTATATTGTCTAATTGCCTCCACAGGCAGCCGGGAATACCTCCTCTTCCTTGCATCAAGGTCATCCTTGATATTGACCCAGTAGTCTTCCAGGTCCTCCTTGTGTCTGTATTCCCAGGTAGCCCTTTTCTGTGCCTCTCCTGTTATATCAAAATTTATTCTCTTTGAATGGAAAGAGAATCCATAGGCTGCCAACTCCTCTCCTGCAGTGTGAGCTGATTGGATAGACGGGCACATTTCTCCCACACCAATCCCAAGGGGGAAGTCTCCTCCAAAACCAGTCTTATGCTTTTCCCTCTTCACCACTGCATCAAACTCACAAATTTGTCGTACAACCTCTAGCAGCACCATATGGTCAGTAGGATACCGGGGTAACCTGTAAGGAGCAGCCGGGCATCCATCAATCCGGAGGTATGTGAAGGTAGGGAACTGGATAAACCATGCTCCGTAATTCTTGATCAGCCCCTTAGCCCCATCGGATAATCTGATGTGCTCTGCATTTTGAAGTGTCCGGGTAATGTGCATTGTGAATGCATCATTGGCCCTCCTGTAATCTTTATGTCCCAAATGCAGCTCCGGATAGACTTCATAGATGATATCCTGCCCAATAGTTCCCATCGGAGTCAGTCCTTTGTAGGGATAGGAGATGGCCAACACATACATGATGTAGGAGGACATGGTGAACTTCTTTGCCTCCAGGACATTTCTCAGTTGTTTGTCTATCTCTGCACTAATGAGTCCTGCCCAGTGATAATTTGTCCCCTGACTCATCTTGGTGATCACGTGGACCATCCAATTCTCCAATACTCCGGCAGTTCTCAATCCGGCCACCCTGCTCAATAGTGTGATGGCATCATAGATATCTGGCCTGAATTTCACCCTGTGCAACTATTTAGGCAATTTGGAATGGTGAGATTTTGGCTTCTCCAGCCATGAGTTGATGATCTACTGAGCCTTAACTGGCTCATTCTCATAGTATGTTTGGGCAGTGTCAATGTTTAAAGCACAGACGGAGGGGAGATCCGGCATGCTGAAGGCCCGGGCAATGGAGGCCGGACTGAAGTTGGCCAGGACTCGTCCCTCAGTGCTAACCACCATCTGTGTATCAAAAGTGTATTGTCGGGCACATTCAAGAATCAATTCGTAGCACTGAACTGCTGGAGGGAACCATGCCACATGCACCAATCCCGAGTTCATCATTCCTTGTCTCAAGGCTGACTAGTCCTTCTCAGCCGTTCTTTGCTTGAACTCCTCATAGCGCCAGGCACCGACGTTGGTATCAGATACATTAGCCCACACGGAAGATATCCTACTTTCAGGGACCCGGCTCTTCATGTCTAATCTCAACCGTTCTGTCTCAGAAATTGAAGATGCCCCTGCACCACCTTTGGACTTCCCAGCAGTAGCCTTGCTTGATTCGGCCTGTACATTCAAGAATTGTCATTAGAATCCAATTATTAAGCTCATATCAATCCAAAGGGTTAGCACACATCATATAAATCCTTCAAAATCTGTTGCTAACTGCCAATCCTTCAAGATCCAGAGAAATCAGACAATCCGGGAAAATCACGCAAACCGGGAAAATACCGTCGGGGCAGAATTTCAGAGAAATCCGACCCAGACAGATTCCTGCTACCAAATCATCATTAGTCGAATAATTATTAATGCGCATGGAAAATCAAAGGATGATCATTAAATGCATTTATTGGCAACAAGAAATAAACATTAGACACTCATTCCATCAATCCTATCATCGAAATGTTAAAAGAACGGAACCAGACAGGAAATCCGAAAAAATCCGGATGGGACGGATTTTCGCGGACAGCTTAAATGTACCGGGAATAAACCCAACCCGCGGAATAAGCCCTAACCGGGAAAATCCGGGAGCAACGAAATTCTGCGACGGTCCCGGAAACTCGAAAAATGGCAAAACGTGCACCAAGACTCGAACAACCGCGAGATATCCACTACCTGAGCTCAAATGATCCCGAAACTAGCAATAATCAACAATCTCAAGTATGCAAAGGATTCCAACTCTCAAAAGCCCTCAAAGGATGGATCCCCGTGTTAAAATAATGGTGCCCTAAATCGAATGACCAACTCTCCGCCATTAAAACCAGAGCAAGCTTTAGGGCTCAAAATATCGGTTTAGGATTTACCTAAAAGCCCTCTAATCTTCGCAGGACGGAAAGCCAACATGACACGGAACAAAAGTCACTCAAGCATAAAATAAAATCATCGTTCTGGGCCGAACACCAAGGGAAACCCTAATTTCGCATGATAACATGTTTTGCGCCCGAAACAAACAAGTAATCCGACCCAAAATGCCACCTAAAGGATAAATATGCAATCCAACGGACAAATGGAGCTCACAGGGCATGGATAATGGGGTTCCATAATAAAAATGGGACGGACCCCGACTCTATAAATACAAAATCAAAATCAAATCAAGGGCCGACCCAAATTTAACAATACCCAGTGCAAGAAAACCCCAAATCATCTCGTAAGCAAACAGAAGGGCAATGGATACATACCATGGATCAAGGCAGACGGAATTCGAGCTTAAAAAGTCAACCACGCAATGAACACGCTCAGGCGGTAAAAATACCGGCACTAGCACTCAAGAAATCCTCACGCAAACAAAGCAGGATCAATCCCTCAAAGATCAAATGAAAATCTCAATCGCCAGAGCAGTCAACAAGGAAGCAATGGAGTTAGAATGAATCAGAAAATGCCCTAAATTCGACCTTATACCCATCTGAGCAAAGGTACCTCAACCATTAATGCGCGATAAGACATTTCTAACAAGTCTGAGCAGAACTGAAAGCGAATTCCCGAGAATGCAGCGGTGAACGATTCCTTGGAAATCACGAGGGGAAATGGGGAAGGAAGGCAGAGCGAGAATCACAGGAAAATCAGCGGTGAAAAAAAAAGAAGTAGCAGCAGAATCGGAGATCACGCCCGGAGGAACCAGAGACGGTAGGAAGAATCGCAGAGGCGGAAAATCCCGGGATCAAGTGAAAATTCCGGACTTGGCCCAAAACTCAATTTAAATCAATTCCAACCTCGGGCAAGGGTAAAGCCAGCAAGACCAACATGTCAAGACCCAAAATGATAAATCCAGTAAAATCAAAGGTCAAAGACACCAAAAAAAGGGTCCCCACTCCAAGTTAGGAGTGTAATCTTGCGCACAACAAAAGTTAATTATACAAATTCCACAACTAGATATAATGGACTAGACCTTTGTATATAATGATGCACAATGATCAATCCTTCATGTTCCAAATCTTTGTGTGGGTATTTTACTTCATCCCACCATCTTCTTTAGTTTTCATGATAGGTAGGTATTCCTAACAAACCTAGGAATCATCCATTGTTGACCTATCTTATTTCAAAATTAATTTTGTTGATGATTATACTTGAAACTCTAATTTTTAAATTTTATGTAGTAATGAGTACCTATAACACTTGGTGAAACTAACAAACCAACACTATGATTGTTTCTCTTCCTTTATCTTATCCCAATATTTCATGTTGACTTCTTGTATTCCTTTAAGAACAGTAAAGAGTATAATAGTATAAAATAACTTTAGTATAATATTTATCTTTGGGATATTATTTAAACTTCACCTTAATATCATGAGTTTCTTCATAATTCTATACAAAATATCCATATTCCCTCTTTTACTAAGCCTATTGAAATAGTTGCCCAAATTGGGTGTATTATATACTGACATTATGGAGATTACATTCTTCCATCTAAACTTCACTGCAATGTGGTTTAATAGAAGATTATTTATTTTCTAATCATTTTTGGTACTAAATCTATATGAGCATTAAGTATACATTGATTGAAAATGGTTTTTTAGTCTTAATATTTTTAGTCATTAATTCCTAAAATATATTTTTGTTTATACTTCTAATCTTACTCTTCTTGAATTTTCTATTAAAGTTTTTGTTATTATTCGATGAGATCCTTTGGGAACTATTATTTTCTTATCTAGAATCAAGCCCTATTTCACTTCACTTGTTATTCCATGTTATGGTAGGGAATAAATTTCTTATTATAAACTCCTTCACGGAAAACCTTCAATTCATGCAATAGGGATTGTTCCATCTAATTCCACCAATATGTAATTTTTTTTATATGGAAGTAAAACTTTCATGATTACATCAGATAATGATCTATTGTATTATTGTAAAATTAGTGATGAACTACTTTTATTTTTATATTCCCCTCTAGTTACCTTAAAAATAACTACATATATTTCTTTTATACAATTATTTAAGAGAGCATATACTCTCACAACCCTTGTAATTTTGACATTTTTCCTTTTATATGTATAATGTTCATGTTGGATTATATATGATTTGTTGGCATACTTTGTATTATTGGTTGTATTATTCTAACATATATATATATTGTAGATTTTTGTGTTTTTTGACATGCTTTTTTTGCATATCTTAGTTCAAGGGAATCAACTCCTTGATCAAACACACTGTATATCATTCTATGTATCCAAAATGTTTGATTATTTTCATGTTTTTCTTTTAGCATTTATTTTCTATACTTTAATTATGTTTTATCATATAGTGACATTAGCCCATTAAAGTGAAGGAAAATATGATGTCGAGAATTGCATATACTACAATATTAATTTATATTTCATTATCACGTTTTAGCATCTATATCCACAGCATAATTTAAGGGCCCATTTAACCCTCTTTCCTAACCTTCTCCTAGATCTAAGTGGAAATCTCATATTTTCCTACTTAATTATGTTAAATTTCATGTATTTTTATGTATTTGTCGTCTTCTAACATTTAATTATTTATGTATTTTTTCAAACATTAAATACACAATTATTTAAGCATCTTCATGACTCTAAAAATATCCTAACAATTTTCTTCTTTAAATCATTCTTCTTACTTGAATAAAAAATTCTAAGACATTTTAAATTATTTTTAATTAAATTTAACTTTAATTAAGTAAATATTTTATCAAAACTCAAATAGAATTATCCTCTTATCATTTTATTTTTTATTTAAACTACTTTTTAATACAAATTATTGTATTTTCAAAATTCATGTTCTCTCGCTACCATTTTAAAATGATAAATCTTCCTATTTTATAAAATACTTGCAATAGTCCATTATTGACATCTTTACAACTTGGAGCAAAATAAAGAATCTTCATTCTAATCATACAACTATATTTTTTAAATGCATGTTCCTCTTGCTACCATTTTATAAAATACTTACAATAGTCCATTCTTGATACCATTACAAGAAACAAAAGAAAGAATTTGCATTCTAATCATACAATGTCTTATAATAGCTTTCTCTATTTTCATAATATGTTGGATTTTATTCTTAACATCTCAAAAATGTCCTTTTTTATAACTAATTTTTAGGATTGAAAAAATATCTACAAAATTCTTTTTTTTCTCATTATTTGTCCAATTTTTCTAATACATTTTTTCCAAAACTTTCTCACCCCATTACATTCTATTCTTCCATATTTTAACACCAATCTCTATTTTTTATTCAAATTTGAAAGGCATTGTGTATTTTTATATGCAAAAGTTTAATATATCCCTCATGCGCTCCATTTAATCCTTAAAATTCTACAAATGCAGTATAATAGTATTTTTTTGACAATTATATTCTATATATTCTTTACATTGGAGCATTATTCATTTTACTCAAGTTCATGAAACAAAATTACTATTTATTTTTATTTTCCTACACTACAACACTTGGTTTCTCTTTGTTGCATTACATTTATTCTACATTATTATTCTTGGCCACTACAACATTATATGCTCTAGTTATATCTAACATTCTATTTCTTTATGTTATAATAATTCATTATATATACTACAACAATTCTTCATACAATTTATACTTCTATTGACTACAATAAAATTTTCTATTTGAAAAAATTCTTTTGATTTGCTTTATTCTCAACTTATATTCATTCTTCAAGCACATTCTAATTTCTTTACATGATATTAATTATCATTTAATATAACTTTGCAATGTTTTTCTACATATTATTTGTTTTCTTCTTTAGTGTTGTAAGGTATGTTATTTTTATTGGTCTTTTCTCTTTGAAAAGAATACAAACCTATTTTCTTTTTCATTTCTTCCTCTTACAAATATTATTCACTTATTGAATAATATTTGCTCAATCTACTAGAATTTTTTACTATGCCTAGTTTTACTTAAATGTATGCAAAATAGGCATGCATATAAAGACCACACAAATTATTTGGAAAAATGCCACAAAAAATGTGATATCATTTATATAAAACTATGGTTTGTTGCACTCTATTACAACAATTCATCCAATTAAGAGGTGATGTAATTTATTGATTCACTAAAAAAAATGGATTTGTATTCTTAAAATTATTCTCTAGTTAGACTCATGGAGTGACCAATTTGAAAATCAATTTGAACATTTCAATCACTTAGATAAAAATTTATCCAAAGAATAATTAAGTTAGTGTTATGCAACCAATAATATAGAAGCAATAAATTTATCCTATTAATTTTTATAAGGTTCCATTCAAGTATAATTTTGAATTCAAGTTTACAAGAAAAATAAGTCTATAATAATATTCACAAATAATATCTCCATGTTGATAATTTAAGCAATGCCTTCAACACAATCTATTAATGGATATAGAGAGAACTAAAAAATAGATATACTTGTAGGTTGGAAATATCCTCAAGATGGAACAAAATTAAATTTTGATTATACATTTTGGGGGAATCTTCGGGCTATAGATGTTGACTATTTTCTTCATAATTCTAATAGTTTTAAATTCTAATTAGAGGTTTGAGTAAACTTGGTTTAAAGATGAATAGAAAAAATAGTAGGAAGATCTCATTGTTAGGTTAATGCTAGTACATAAGAAAGGATATAATGAATTAGTAATAGAAGGTAGAGTTTTTACAAAGGTTGAGGCCCCAATTGGGGTATGTGTTCTTATGAAAAAGAAGCATTGAAGTGGTCCCAATTTTATATACATCAAGCTATTGGGGAAAAATATTAGAAAATTTCAATAAAATGCAATTGGCAACTCTAAAGCCAAATGAATATTAAAAACTTTCAAGAAAATGCAATTGGCAACAATAAAGCCCAATTTTACAAAATGCGTTTGTTTAAAATGCTTTAGAAACTTTCAAGAAAATGCAATTGGCAACTGTAAATCCAAATTTGGTTAAAAACTGGGTTTGTTTAAAAGGCTTTAGAAACTTTCAAGCAAATGCAATTAGTAGCTGTAAATCCAAATTTTAAATAATGGGTATTGTTTTTAAAAGGTTTTAGAAATTTCAAGCAAATGTAATTCATAGTTGTGAGCCAAAATGGAAGCTTGAAATAGGGTATATTCATTATAAATGTTTGTTGGTGTAATTAAATGTCTTGTACCTTGTCCTAGGTCATGTTTACACCTTAGTTAAGTTTACTTAGGGACCACATAGGAGGTTGTTGGAGATTTTCCACTTTTGGTGGACTTGACATCTCATACCTCATCACTTCCACCTTTTGTGGACACATCATGTGATTATCTCTCCACCTTTTGTGGAGATCCACCTAGATTATCACATTATCCTTTTCCACTCTAGATGGAGTGATAACTTTTCCTTGTTGTCACATGTCATAAGATTACAACACTTGTCATAATCTTATGCCCTTCTATGTTCTCACCTTGGCTATATAACCAAGGGGTCTCCTATGTACATTGTACCATTCTATCATCTCATATTATTGACATTGAATATAGTTTATTCTTGTCATATTTTATCTCTCTTTTGTGCTTTCTATTAGGCCTCTAGATCTTGGGTGGCTACCTTCATAGCCAATTCTTACAATGTTTAATAAATTTTGTTCTCATAATGTGCCTTCAAGTTTTAAATGAAAATTTTGTTTGAAATTTTTGTTTTATTCAATTTTTTTTCATTTTACAAAAAAAAAATTGGTCTCGTGGAATCCATTGGGGTTTACAAATTTGCAATCAAATCCAATTTTAAATCACTGTGATTCAAGAAAGAAAGAATGCCAACCTTATTTTGGATGTCCTTGAGTCAATATTGAAATTGAGATGGTGGCCCGTTGCAAGTTTTTGTCATTCCCTATTGTTCACATTCATTCTCATTCGTTGCACACAAGCTCATAGTTCACAGGTTTGTTTCTTTTGTTCAAATGACAGTGATATCTTTTTGTTTTAAAAATACCCTAATTCAAAGGGGTTTGGTCGAATAGGGGTTCGATCGAACCCCTTTAAATAATAATTTATTAGTTGACTTCATTAGGGTTCAATCAAACCATATGGTTTGACCAAAGCTTTTGAAGGGTTTGGTCGAACATGTAAGTTCAACTGAACCCCCCTTCCTATTGAAATTTTAAAAAATGTCATTTTCCTTCTTCTCAATTATAAACCACTATTGTGGTTTCACTTGCATTGAAATTTCAAATTTTCACCAAATAGATTTTTTTTAAATAAACCTAGTAGTTTAGAAACTACATTCAATTTGCTATAGATTCTATTCTTACATATTTTTGAAATAATATGGATAACTTATTCAAATTTTTTTGTCAAGTTGCCTAAATCTAATTTTTCTATATTTTCATCGCCACTTAAGGGCCTGTTTTTCCCATGATGATCCTGCACATACCCTTTAAATTCCTAATACCTCATTTGTGAAAAATTAATAAATCAAATATTCACTAGTCATATAACAACACGGGGATTCTAAAATAATTCCTTACTTGGATCCAACTTTACATAGGGTCAAATATGACACATACCATACGCAATTCAAGTCTAATTGAGGAATAGATAGGGAGGCCCAATGTGACATCTTTGTGAAATTAACCATCATTGAGGAATAAATTAGATGAATTTGTAGTCAGGTAGAGAAATAACCATGTACCTATAACCATTCAACCTACATCAAGAGTAACTACTTGATCTATATATAGTTGAAGCACAATATAATCACACAACAAGGTTTAATATCATTTAGCATAAAATAACATCCATACATCTATCATATAAACCATTTCTTTAATAATCAATAATCATGGTTAAATTTAATCACAACATATATAATTCACATTATTGGATGAAAGAGTAATGGTAAAAAAAGCATATAAATATACAAAATGCTAAATAACATGTTGAGGAACCTCATCTCAAACATGCAATCATTTATATACACCATTCAGAGAAACAATATAATCACCATAAAACCACGAGGAAATGGTGAAGTTGAACCATCAATCTTGCAACTACAAGATACAAATGGTAGAGCACTGCATCTTTCGCTATCCCAATTGATACATATAGGATGCTAGAGAAAGTTGATTTAGCTTAAATGTTTCACTCAATTTGACCACCATTTGCAATATTAGCCAACAAGGGTTTGAAGCTCACATCTGGTGAATTTTAACTTTTTACTAGAGGATTTTTGGCCCAAACGGACCTTACCATTGTTCTCAAAAGGCCGAACAAACAAATTTTAATATACAATTCTCTTATATTCAGAAATATTTGTGTATGAGGAAAATTTTATTTTCCAATGAAACTATATGCCCCCGATCTGCAAGTTCATATGATTTTTTCAAAAAATTAAAAGTATATTATATAATTTTTAATTATTATTAATTTTTTTAAAAGGAGAAGAAATGAGTCTTGAAGATACTTGTGCATCTAGGGCATGATACCCTCGAGCCTAACCCTCTTTATGGAGGTGATACCTTATAGGTACTACCACCCTAGCTACAAACTAGGTCATACCTAGGGTGCCAACCCCTTAGACTGAACCCCCTATATAGGGGTGGCAAGGGAGATTAACTACCCTCCTCCCCATTTTTTTAATTTTAATTTTATTTTTTGTTTTTAAATTAAGTATCCTTCCATGATAGCCATGAATCTTAGTGATTCAAGTATCTCATGCATGTGTTCCTTGTATTTTAAAATCCTTTTTTGATTGTAGGTTCTCTCTTGTGCACTTTCAAATGTTTTTTCTTCTCCTTCATGAACTACATGGTGATACATAGTTTTAGTGGCTCTGCCATACCTCTCCCTAGTTAGCACTATGAGGGTATCATAATATTTGTGCTAACTATGTTTCCTTGGTTTTTCTTGAAGTGAGAAATGTATCTATTATGAATTCCTATGTACTATGAGGATGCAAAGGCTAGCCACCCATGCATTTCAGAGAGATGGAAACTCATGCATTCTTGTTTTGTGGAGGGAACCTTCCATCCTTAGTTTATCTATATTCTTCAGAATATTGGTACCTATATTTTTAACTTGCAATAGTTGAGTAGTGGCAATGAGGTCACTCATACAAACTTAGGTTCCATCTGTATCTTCAGTTCACATATATTATGTTGGTGTTTCCAACTAATTTCTAAAGTTATAAGGACTAGCTAGATCCTATACTTAAGAAACCTAGATCCAGTGAACATGAGATATATTTTATAATTTTTATCCTCTCCATTTTAGGCCCTACAAAACCAAGGCATGTTTCCCTTTACATAACATAATTTTCAAATTACAACAATGCAATGAATGATTTCAAAATAGATTACAACTTTCACACTGACAATTTAGAGGATGAACCT
This sequence comes from Sequoia sempervirens, assembly GCA_007258455.2. Taxonomy (NCBI): domain Eukaryota; kingdom Viridiplantae; phylum Streptophyta; class Pinopsida; order Cupressales; family Cupressaceae; genus Sequoia; species Sequoia sempervirens. The sequence continues at coordinate 17,030 of VDFB02284394.1, forward strand.
GATTAGATAAACCTTCTTCAAATCATCTATAGTTCTATACTTTAATAGTGTAAAATAAGAAGTATACAAAAGAAAACGAAAGTAAAAGATAAGTTTTAAAATTTTAGGTTGATTCTACCTCTGTGAATACATCTAACCAGTATCTTATCCATTATAGAGTCAAGAATGAAACAATTTCTCTAATAACAAACTAAAAACTGACTCAATAGTTTTATAATCTCATTTTCTTATAATAAGAAACCAACTAATGGAAAATACTATTAATCTTCTTTAAGATCCCTACTATAATCATAATATCTTCAAATATTCTCTTGAAAACAACATTAATCTATTACTTGAATAGAATCCAACAAGCAAACATTTATTATAGAAAATTTGCAATGAGAATCTTGAATGATATTTGATTATTAATATTATAAATATTTTATATTACAGCACATTAAGACATAAACAATATAAATTTTATTCACTTAAACAACAAATTTGAGTTGTTTGTTTCTATTACATAGAGAATATACATCACCCATTTTTGAGACTTGAGAAGATCTAATTGTATAAGATTAACTCTATATAGAGACTTTCTCAAAACCTAAGGAATCAAATCCTAGAATAAGGCTTAGGATTCCCTTTATAGAAATAAGGGAGAAACAAGAAAAAATTCTTATTCCACAATTTATCATACTATGTAAAGAAAAAAGACAAATTTGTTGATACCTTTACAAAAGACAAAATACATTTATACACAAGGAACGAGCCACTACAAAAGTGGTTGAAGATCTTTTGGAGCATTTATATTCTTGAAAGGATTTGATTTGATCAAAATTGCTTCTTAAGGTTGATATAGTACATCTCACATTCATTTTTTGACATATTGATTTTATACTTATATTGATTAGAGAAGGTTGATTAAAAATCAATTCAAATTTATGCATCATTATTCTACATATTTTCATCCTTCTTTGATGAAATTTTGCTTCTAAGTGGGAGAAACTAGTTTAGCCTAACCATATGAGTCTTGTAATCATATTTTATTAAGACCTAGACCATGTCAAAGAATCCTACCATAATATAGTCAAGCTTGGAGAGCATATCCATAATAAGGTTTAATTGCTTCACGTCCATCTGACCATCTTTATTTATTTTTACATATATAGGAGAGAATATTAGCAAAAAATTATATCCTCCTCACAAGGTTTTAACTCTCCCTTATTATTCAATATAGGAGGCATGTGAAACTCTTCAAAACCCTCAAAAACATCTAACTCCCTCCTTCTGAGTGCCTTATACTTATTATGATGGTGAATGATGTCATCTAAATAATCTAACCTAGAAAGATGTTAGATACCAAATTTCAATCAAAATTAGAGCATCTTACAATAATCTTCAATAGTCTAATTTTGAGGGCCCAACTGACTTGAAAACACTTCAACCTAAATCTTTCTTGAACATGGTTAGTGAATTCATTAAATTCAAAATTTTGTAGCTATCCCAAACCTTATCAAATTGACTAAAAAAATTTTGACAACTTGTGGCCAAAAATATTGTCAACCAGGTCTGACACTTTCTAACTACTACCTCCTTAACCATTCTTGATTCTTCTCTACTATGCTTGATATTTTCTCTCAATTCATTAACCTCGAGGGATAAAGTATCATTTTCTTGTGATCCCTTATCTTTAATGGTTGGTTATGGAGTAGGAAATAATCTTGTAACCATATTTAATTGCTCTTGTAGATTAAAATTTATTGCATTGGCCTTATCCAAGTCTCCTTGTAAATTTTTTATTGTTTCTTCAATAAACAAGGTTGTATTGATAGTGAAGGATGTTTCTTGGATGGAACTTGTATCCCCTAATCTCTTGACTATAAAGTTTCTAGTGAGCTCACTTGGTTCATTTATTATTGGGAGATTATTGGTCTCTAAATAATAGACCATAGTACCAAGGTCTCATGTGTTGGGTCAAATCTATAACCAAAATATAGAGTATCATTTTGCTCTTTAGATTGTAATACAGTGTCATTTCCTTCTTGTCTCTTGATAGTATCAATTAATATTGTAAGTGACATATCTAATCTTGTCAAAAGTAGAAACCCAAAACTCCTTACTATCTCTTTTCCTCTTTGAGGAGTCATGGACTTCATTTTTGTGTTTACCTTTGTCCAAAACTATTCAATTATTTCCTTTTTATTTTCCTCTGTGACGTTTTTACATTGCATTTTATAATACAACTCTTCTCCTTTATTATTAAGGATAAATTCCTTAAACTCCTTTGTAGTGATGAACTAGTCATCTTGCATAAAATATGATCAAGATTGAGCCCTTATGTCATCCACTATGTACCCTCTAGTTTCAAAATTGATGAGAAATTTTTCATCTAAGGGTCTTTAAAATATAACCCTAGCAGGGGAATGTATTACTTGCAATATATTAATATCATCTAAAATTTCAATAGGACCTATGGGGTAATCAACTAAAGGTCCTACAATAAGAGCTATTTGTTGTAAAGGGGTGATTTTTTGTTGACTTTGTGGTAAATTCACTTGAGAAGTAGAAGAACCAAGAAAACTCATCGATGGTACTTGCACATTGGTTACAAGATTGTTGGTATTATCCAACATTATCATAGTTCTTATAATCAGATCTTCAATATCAGAGTATGGCCCCTTTAAAGAAGGATTAGATCACTTCATTTTATTTTCAACAATTTGAATTGTGACCCATAGTGCTCTTCTCTAAATGACCTCTTCCTTTGTGGATAATTTCTTGATTAGTTTTTCAATATTGTGAGGCTCATGCAAGAATGATGCCAATTCAAAGATAGTTTTGTGATTATGAATGAAATGCTCTCAGTCACATCTCTTTGCCTTATCTACTCTTATTCTATATATGGGAGAAACTTGTTTAAAAAATTTGATCCTTCCCTCGTTGTGACTTGAAAATATAAAAATATAATAGTATAAGGAAGGATGGCATGTTTCTTGTAATTTCTAAAATGAGTTTCCTTTGACTTATTCAATTTCCATATAATCTCCAAAAATCATTTTTTTGGAGCATTTCTTGGAATAACATGTGGTGCAACTCAAGATCCATATACTCTTATCACAATTGCAACATAATAGAAAAACTAATCACCCCAATTGTGTTTGATATACCTCTAGGATAAGGTAATTTGATCTCAAAAATATCCTCACCTCCTCTAACAATCTCTAGTCCACAATGTTTCCAAAAATTTCTAAGGACTTCTCTAGAAAAAATTCTCAAAAAATAGTAAATTAGACTTCCCCCAATCTTTTTCCGATATGTAAGTCCATTCTTGTACTGAAAATAGTCTTTTTTGTTCATCTAGAGACCTAATCTATTTATAGCTAGACCAAATGTTTTTCCACTAGACAAAATGATATGACACATTAAGCAGTACCATTTGAAGTGTATCACCCTATGATCTACCTTAATAGAGCTTAAGGATCTGTGGATTTATTTTGCAATATAGCCCATATAGTCATAAGGATTGTTCATGTCCCTACGCTCGATATAAATAGTTAACACCATTAAATTCATTGGCATTTAGTTATTTCAATCAAAGCCCAACACTTGATAGAGGTAAAAAAAATTTAAAAAAATTCAAACATATATCATAGCTCTAAATGGTCCTAATTCTCTAATACTGAATCTTCTCAATTCTTTTTTTGGACCTCTAGGTTTGAAACTCGGTAGCCATTTTACCCTATAAATATCTTTGTTCCTTTGATATTCTCTAGTTAGGGTTCTCAAATCTATCAGTAACTAAGCATTAGGGTTTAGATCAAAAACTTTGTTGATGTAACCTCTATATAAATCCATCAAGAATTTTTAAACAATTCTCTTTTCTTAGGGTTGTAGTCTTGGGAAATTCCCATAATTAGTTCAATATTGATGAATACTTTCGACACCACCAACCTTCCCAACCCTAGTCTCCAAATACTACAAATAGGTTTCTCAACCAACCATTTTCTAAAGGCATGTTTGGAAATGGAAAACTCTTGAACTAGAATAATGGGGTACCTGTTGTGAACCAGTGATCTTAACCTTCTCTAAAAGATGCAAAAAAAGGTGCAAAAAGAAAGGAAAAGAAGACTAAAACCTCAATGATAAGCCTAGTTGAATTCAAAACAAAAAAAAAAGATAAAAAGAGTAGATTTTACCATGTCTTGAATTGATCTTTGGTTGGCCCTTGATAGTTTATTATGTGTGCTCCTTTTCATGGAAAGGTGGATGAAATGGATTCAAAATGATCTATGCAAGATGAGGATTCAAATGATTCAAGTGGGTAGTTAAGAAGATGAGCCAAATGGATGCAATGAAAGCTTAAGGTATGCAACAATGGTGGATATGAGAAAATGCAAGTATGATTTTGAGAGATGAAGTTGTGAATGAATGTGTTGAATGAAAATTTGTTAATGATTGAAAGAAAAATCTTCCATTTTATGGAGAGAAGCCCTAAAAATATAGACGGTTGAGATCTTGCAACCATGGGCAAGATGAAGGGTTGAAATCTTACCACCATGGGAAAGATGGATAGGGACACATGAGGTGGAAAATGGCATGTGATGGGAAAGTACTTGTAAGTACCTTGGAATAAGGATGATGTGACTTCTCAATGATCACATGGGGAAGAGGATAATCTTGGAAGAATAAAAGTGAATTTAAAATTCACATGATTGGGAGATCTTAAGGATAAGACAAGGTTCCCAAAAAGAGAGGTGAGAAGTACCTGGATAAGAGAAGGTCCTTAAAAGGTAAGTACTTACCCACATGTGAGTGATGTGACTAGTCAAAATTTCTAGAATACTTTGACACATGTGAGTGATGTGACAAGTCAAAGGTTCTAGAAGACTTTGACACATGTGAGTGATGTGACAAGTCAAAGGTTCTAGAACTTGCATGGGAATAAGGAGAGTCTTGGAAGGATAAATGTGAATTAAAAATTCACATGGGGAAGACAAAAAGGAATTAAAAATTCCTTGGGGGATGGGGAGAGTTGACCAAGATGCTAATTGGATTAGCTAATCAGTGATTAGAAGATAATTAGTGGTTAAGGAAGATTAGAAGCCAACTTGCAAAAGTTGGATGTGACACATCATAATCAATGATTAGACATGTGCACATCTCTAATAATGAGATTAGGAGGTTTATTAGGATTAAGGAAAAGGATGTGACATATGAGGAATTAAATAAATGTCATATTTATTTAATTCATTTGATGAAAAGGGGAGTAGAGGGTAATGTATTTAATTGTTAACTAAATACCTTAGGGGTTTAGAAGAGATTAAGGGGATTAATTAGATAATAGCAATATTACCTAATTTATGTAGATAAGGGGATGTTTAGATGAAAAGGGACAAACTTGGACAAATGTAATTGTCCAAATTTAGGTGTCTACACCTGCAATTCTCATTCTTATCAAGAACCTTATCTACTAGAATTCTTGACCCTTGTTCCATTCTAGGCCTCTTAGATGACCCAAAAAACCATTCCATAATTTCATCGTCCAATCCCATTTTTACACCCCTTGATGTTCCATCCATGATTTCCTTTCTAGGGTTTTAGTACTTACAAACTAGGTTTTTAAAAAATTTAAAACTTTGTAGAAGATTTATTTTAAAATTTTAAACAATTTCCACCCCTCTAGAGCCCCAATTCACTTTTTGAGTCTAATAAACTAGGAAAATATGCTCATTTATATCAAAATATGTAGAGATAGTTTGAATTCGCTTACTAGTTTTTCACATGCTAGAATCCCTAGAAATTCTCTCAAAGCCCTCCATTGCCTCGAAATTTACAATATTTTTTCTCTAATGTCTTTGCTTTGTGTCTTGAATGATTAAAATAGATGTAATTAATCCAATAACCTCAAGAATTTGGTAGAAACAAATCAAATTCACCATCAATGTGTTTTCATTCATGAACACGTGACTAATAGTAGTCATTCTCCATTTTTTAATGTGGACCATTGATTTTTTGAAGATCGATGGTGATCGGGGAGATTTGAAATCATTTTCACAAAGAGATACATTTATTTCCTTAGCACAATATCGAGATATGTGTCATCATGTTGGGAACTCACAAGAACAAAAAGAACATCTTACATGCTTCACTAACAATGCTGTCTTGCACAAAACATTAAGAATAGACAAGAAAAGACACGGGGCACAATTTTGATAGTTTGGAGGAATAAAATCTCAGCTTAACATCACTCTTCAAAGGTTTAAGCTAATGCCAAAAAAAGAAATTACCCATGTAAATATTGCACAAAAAAAACGCATTTCACTCATTCGTGAAGATAAATTTTTAGAATAAAGAGTCCTACAATGCATATAGTTTGAGTGACTTAAAAGATATAAAATGAATGTGTGCAAATAAAAAGATAAAGTTACTAGGAAAAGAGAGGCCAACAATGCTTGATAAAAAGGACTTCACTAGATGATCTGATTTAGGATCTAGACTAATTGCATAATTGAATGCTTAACTTAAACAATTTAATGGAAACTCAAAAACAAGTGTACATTATTGAAATTATGCTTTAAAAATCAAGGTGATAACCAGAATGTGAGAGAGAAGAAGAGAGAAAGTGCAAACAATCTGATAACGGAGTTCGCCACAATCGTGACTACGTCTCCGGGTCCGCTCCAATAGAGTGAGACCGATCCAATTATTCCTCCAGAAACTCGGTTACAATCTTTGGCATAGCCTCCCCTTGGATTACAAAGAAATCTGAAAATGCACTTCCAAAGTGCGTGAGAACAAGCTTCTCCAAAAGCACGAAGTTACAATAAGATTTCTCCAAGGAAGAAAAATCCCAACTCTCCACTTACAAAAATCACCTCCAAAATTCCTTACAAAAATAATTAGCTAAAACACACTTACCAACTCTCACCCATTTACCCCTTTTTATACACCAATTTTACCCAATTTGGTGTATAACAACTTGATTTACAATCTCCCCAAATTTACATGTAAATCCAAAAGAAATCCCTCCGTTACATAATAAAATCTCTTCAAGATAAATAATGAAGGGCCCTTATAATTTTGGGCTTACAAAGGAAAATAATAATCCCTATAATTTTGTTTTGATAACTCTTACGGGATTATGTATATATTTTTAAGATCTTTTAAATTTTATCCCTTAAAAATAATCCCATTGCTATCTTATAGGATTTTATCCCTTTTGAATAGGGGTAATAATAATTAAAAAAGGGTTTAAAATCCCTTAAAATAAGGATTCCATGAAAATAGGTTTTTAAAACAAAACTCATGGCTTTAAAATAGGGTGGCTTTAATATGGGCTTTAAGATAGGTGGAGATCCTTTAATATAGGAGAGCCCACGTTTATTAAAAGAATGTGGCATTTTTTATTATTTTTTTTTTTTTTTATATATTTTATTATTTTTATTATTTTTATAAAAATAATATGCCACCTTTTGCCAATAATGGCTTGCCACATGGAGGGGTGAGATGATGCCATATCAAAATTTCATTTTTCAGTCAAAGAATTTGGAGTGATGTGTCCGCTGACTGGATTGATGATGTGGCGTTGACTGGACTGCCACGTGTCCACACATGATTGGCCGATTTTGACTTCTCGTAACTTGGGCAAACGAACTCCAATTTTGATGAAACGAATGTCATTGGAAAGCTTGCGATGAGCTCTTTGCATTGACACCAGTCTTGACCACTTTTGACAACTTTGATTTTTGACCTTTTTCTGACTTGGGTCTTTGAGTTGACTGAAGGTTTGACTGAGTGTATCTCGAGCACCGTAGCTCCGATTGACTCCGTTCGAGTTGCATTGGAGTCAGAATTCCCAATATTTTTTGATGAAGATATTTCTGGAGAAAAATGAGGAACTTCAAAATTTGACAAAAATCCTCCGGATCAGGCCTCCCCACTAGAGAGCTTTTGGACCTCCAAAAGTGGCATTTATTCAGACATTAAGTGAGGACTTTGCCTCCCCACTTGTCCTGTATCCTCTGTACATCTGTATGCGACTCACAATCACAATAAGACTGCAACAACATTGTTGAACATTAACATCACTTTATCACTTCCATAAGCATCTACATCAACTGTAGGCCACTAACCAACCAACATTGACTAGCATCAAGCTGAACAATAATGTAGAGATGAAAGAGAATAAATCAACAACATATCGATCTCTTACAATAGAAACATTTTTACCCAAGGGACCATCAATGCTTTCAATCACCATTCCCTCATGTTGTACTGTGGGTGCATCCCGACATCTGACCTAATTAGCTACTCCAAGTTCCTGTCTAGAACCACGTGTGACAGACATGAGTTAAATCTTTACTTGCATTAATCACCCTCTTTACTTGCCCTGTGTTTGTAAAAGAATGATCAGTCTTAATCTTGTGAGAATGCACAATATACTGAATTCCATCTTTAAACAAATGATAATGATTCTTTTCCTGTAGAAAATAGCTTTTCGATCATATAAATAAGGGCTACCCAACACTATCCCACAGATATCTAGTGGAACCACATCAAACTGTACTTCATCCACAAACTTACTAGTGATTGCAAATTTCAAAGTGCATTGTCTTGTTACTTGCAATTTATCATTCTCACAAATCCAGCCTAGTGGATAAGGTTTCTTATGCAGTGTAGTTTTCAATCCCAAGTTTCTTACAACATCTTCAGAATTAAGTTAGAACCACTATCTATGAGTGCATCAAGTTTCACATTCTTAGCAATAACCCTTATGTGAAAAAGTTCATTCCTTTTCTTATCATCAGAGACTTCATTAACTTTAGGTGTAGAAGCACAACTATCAAAGGAAACACTGGCAATAGGAGCTTTACCTTTCAAACCCATAGCTGTTATCTTAGTTTCATCATCAGAATCGGAACCAAGATCCATAACAACATTTGTGTCTTTCTCCTTACCTTTATGTTTCTGATTTTGTTTCTGAGCCCACTTAGGCTTCAATTCGGATGCAACTTCCAACAATGATCTTCATCATGACCCTTCCTGTCACAATGAGAGCAAGAAAGCTTGTCATCCTTCTTAACTGTAGCTATCTTCTTTCCTTTCCCTGTCTCTGCAACTTTAGATGATTTCTTTACAGAGTTATCATTATCAAACTTATCAATAAAAGAACCCTTTCCTCTTGACTCTAAATGTGTAGCTTGGACACAAACTTCATCCAAATTACTAGGGTTCAAGACCAAAATAGAATGTCTGAGATATGAGTGAAGACCTCCTATGTACTTTAGCAAATTATCCTGGGTGTACAAAGGTACATTTAATGCAATAGCCCTTTTACGAAACTCGTGGGTGTAATCTTGAACAGACTGTCCTTTCCCTTGCCTAAAAGTTTTCCAGTTCATCATTAACTGTTGCATATGGCCTAGGGGATAAAATTGCTTTTTAAGAGCATTAACAAATTCTGACCAAGACAAATTGACTCTACCATGTTGTGAAATTTCTGCTCTAGTCCTACTCTCCCACCAGGTGAGAGCTGAACCTCCCAACCGAAGAGTAGCTAACTGGATCCTAGAAGCATCATCAAAGAGGCTTTGGACTCTACAATAGACTTCTACTTGCTGAATCCAATCATCTAGTTTTTCAACATCTAATTCACCACAATACTTAGGTAGTTCAAATTTTACATCCAATTTAATCTTAGGCTTATTTACACCCTTAAAAGGATTAGCAGAAAGAGAATGTGTAGAAGAAGGAGAAGAAGGGGGAGAAGAAGAAGGATTAGATGGAGGAGATTTTGGGGGTTCATCACCACCTCCTAGTTGCTTCTTCTTGCCTTTATGGTCTCCATGATCTTCTTGCTTCAATGCATTATCTTCTTCAAGTTTCATGCGTTCTTCCCTTTCTTTGAGTAGCATTTCCAACGCGGCTCTCATTTGCCAGAAGGCTCTTCGAAATTCTTGCTCACTGAGTTCTTCGGGCACCTCCATTCTAGACACAGAAATTTTTGGAAAATTTATTCGTTTCCCGATCTCAGGATTATATTCTTCAAGCTTTCCTTCGCCCTTCTGAATCCTGGATCTTGTTAGCATTCAAAATCAACTGCAATAATAGTCACCAAATGCTCTGATACCAAACTTGATCTGATTTAGGATCTAGACTAATTGCATAATTGAATGCTTAACTTAAACAATTTAATGGAAACTCAAAAACAAGTGTACATTATTGAAATTATGCTTTAAAAATCAAGGTGATAACCAGAATGTGAGAGAGAAAAAGAGAGAAAGTGCAAACAATCTGATAATGGAGTTCGCCACAATCATGATTACGTCTCCGAGTCTGCTCCAATAGAGTGAGACTGATCCAATTATTCCTCTAGAAACTCGGTTACAATCTTCGGCATAGCCTCCCCTTGGATTACAAAGAAATCTGAAAATGCACTTCCAAAGTGCATGAGAACAAGCTTCTCCAAAAGCATGAAGTTACAATAAGATTTCTCCAAGGAAGAAAAATCCCAACTCTCCACTTACAAAAATCACCTCCAAAAATTCCTTACAAAAATAATTAGCTAAAACACTCTTACAAACTCTCACCCATTTACCCCTTTTTATACACCAATTTTACCCAATTTGGTGTATAACAACTTGATTTACAATCTCCCCAAATTTACATGTAAATCCAAAAGAAATCCCTCCGTTACATAATAAAATCTCTTCAAGATAAATAATGAAGGGCCCTTATAATTTTGGGCTTACAAAGGAAAATAATAATCCCTATAATTTTGTTTTGATAACTCTTACGGGATTATTTATATATTTTTAAGAAGATCTTTTAAATTTTATCCCTTAAAAATAATCCCATTGCTATCTTATAGGATTTTATCCCTTTTGAATAGGGGTAATAATAATTAAAAAAGGGTTTAAAATCCCTTAAAATAAGGATTCCATGAAAATAGGTTTTTAAAACAAAACTCATGGCTTTAAAATAGGGTGGCTTTAATATGGGCTTTAAGATAGGTGGAGATCCTTTAATATAGGAGAGCCCACGTTTATTAAAAGAATGTGGCATTTTTTTATTATTTTTATTTGTTTTATATATTTTATTATTTTTATTATTTTTATTATTTTTATAAAAATAATATGCCACCTTTTGCCAATAATGGCTTGCCACATGGAGGGGTGAGATGATGCCATATCAAAATTTCATTCATCGGTCAAAGACTTTGGAGTGATGTGTCCACTGACTGGATTGATGATGTGGCATTGACTGAACTGCCACGTGTCCACACATGATTGGTCGATTTTGGCTTCTCATAACTTGGGCAAACGAACTCCAATTTTGATGAAATGAACATCATTGGAAAGCTTGTGATGAGCTCTTTGCATTGACACCAGTCTTGACCACTTTTGACAACTTTTATTTTTGACCTATTTCTGACTTGGGTCTTTGAGTTGACTGAAGGTTTGACTGAGTGTATCTCGAGCACAATAGCTCTAATTGACTCTGTTCGAGTTGCATTAGAGTCAGAATTCCCAATATTTTTTGATGAAGATATTTCTGGAGAAAAATGAGGAACTTCAAAATTTGACAAAAATCCTCTGGATCACTAGACAACTTAAATTGTCATACAAAATTAAGGCTCATGACTTGATTGGCTTAATACCGATACACGCCAACAATATTGGGAAGGAAAAGATCATTTCATAGATCATGGTAAGAAAATAGTAACATGAAAATCTTTCTTGAATGATAATTAAGCTCGACTAGTTTTCTATCAAACGAGGCCAATAAACATATTAAATGAGAGGCTTATTAAAGATAATAACTTAAAAGGATAAGAAATAGGGACCAATAGTCAACAACCAAATATAAGAAAAGTGTAAGGGATTCAATAAGACTTAGATTTTTAATGAAGGTTTAGGGTTTTTCCAAAGCCCTAATGCAAATTTTTGAATAAAACCTTGAATAACATAGGATTTTTAGGAACTTCAAAGGACCAAAATAATTTAAAGAGGATTGAAATTGAGAAAGCACCACCATGTTATTTTCCTCTATTTATCATCTAATTGTTTCCCAAGTAGTGCTATTTCAGGAATTCATGAAGATTGTTTTATTCTTGATCTTGATCATCATCCTATTTTAAGAGGAGGTTATTTAGTTTCAGGACTATAGTAGTCATCTTTTGATAGTTGATTGTAGCTTTTTCATGAAATCGCATAGTAGATTATGCTTATCTTATGCAAACAGAAGATGCATAATTAAATGCTTCTCTAAATCCTCTTATTTTTGGCTCATATGATGGTTTTTCTTGTACTTAATACAAGGTAGAAAAAAGGAAAGAGATCTTGTTTCATATATCAAAATCCTCATTGTATAAAGGATAAATGCATCCACATGTACACTAAATATAAATTTAAGTGGTGATTAAATGTTTGAGGATGAAGTCATTAATGACTTCCTAACCATAATAAAGATTAGTGGATACTCAAATACATGTAAATAACCTCTATTTATTCTAGAAGAGAAAGTATATCAATTTACTCTTGAGATTCCTCAACAAATTATGACATAAGTACATTTGAACTATTGCCTCATTTCACTAAAGAGGATTGAGGTAGTGTGTATGAGAAAATACATTAAATGGGCCCATTTTTCATCTTGGATAAGGATTACAATCTTTGTATTGGTGAGGATGTGAACTTGAAGAAGGATGCAAATCTTAGTAAAAAATATCTTCAATAGACCAATAAGACATTGACTAAGGATATGATAAAAATATAGAGGATGAGTCATGAAAAAATTATTTATGAGGTCTTAAAGAAGTTTTTTTTAATTCTCAAGAGCTACCTAGTTTTATTGATGAAGAGTGTAGTAGAATCAATGATCAAGAACATGACAAAAAAAAAATCCTTGAAAAAGGATATATTATTTTGAATGAAGAGGATGGGGTATTTGAAAAAAAAAATAACCTTTTCTAGATCTTAAGAAGCAACACACAAGAAAGAAAATAATATTTTTTCTAACAAGAAGAGGATGGATTTGTATTGTATTATGGAAGAAGTATTCACTTTACTTTTCAAAGGAAATGAGAAAATGCATGGTGGACCTAATTATTGTAGTAGCATGATATTATATTTTGAAGATAAAACTATGAATCCATCCATGCATTAAGGATTCCTATCAAAATTCAAGCTAGTTATGGATAATGCAATACTATTTATATGAAATTTTTTGGCATGCTCAATCATAATGAGAATTCTAGACAACGAGAGGAAGGAAAAATAAATGAAATTTAATCATCAATAAAAAAAAATTAGGCATGTAATTTTTTTTTTAGTTCTCTAAAGAGCCTACCTTCACCTATCACTAAGAATCATTCATATCATGAAGAAGACAAAGACAAGCTAGGGATTCACAAAGAAGAATATTGGGAAGAAAATAGGCACAATCTCTTTTTAGTCTTCTTAATACACTATGCATGTTTAATTAGTGGTTGCGAGATATTTTCATGTCCAATACATTTGTTAAGGGAGGTAGTTATTTTTTGAAACCAATGAATGGTTGTGTTTGTCTAACTACAATTTACACATATTAACTTTGTTTAGGCTATTTTTTTAATCTTTGTAAATAAGTTGTCATGACATCAATGGAAATATAAACATATTTTATTTTAAGATAGCATAGAAAAAATTAAAGTACATTTGCCACAATGAGAAAAAAAATATAATCTTTTAGTTAGTTATGGGACAAGAAGTGATTTTTTTAGGCTTGTATATTAGTAGGGAGCACTAAATGGCGGAGTACTAGATGAGCACGCTACCCTCCAAAGAAAAAGGAAAGAACCAGGGGAATGGGGTTCTGAGTGCTAGAACAAGGGCTAGCCTTAAGAAGTCTTTTGAAGAGGAAAAATAAGATTTGTCATCCACGGTCAACCTCCACTACAATTAGGAGTTGGAGTTTTCTAAAACTTTAAAAGAAATGATGTTTGTGTCCTTCTTTGTAGTCTTTTAGTTCGTTGTTGCATGACTATTTTTGGTTGATGGTTGGTTGCTAAGTTCCTTGATGTATCTTTTGTCTTAGCAACATTTTATTATTTTGACGGTCTTTTTGTAAAGGGTTTTGGGTCCCTTCAAAACCTATTTTTCCCTCTTAATCAAAACATAGACCAACATAAAGTGTATTGGTTTGGTGAGAAAACATATAATCTTTTGGTTAGTTTTGGAATAACATGTGGTAATTTTTAGGCTTGTATATTAGTAGATTTTATTCTACCCTTACCATGTTGCCTAATGGATTGACTTATTCTTCCTTGTGAATGATAAATCTCCCATGTGTTACTATAAATGTTTTGAAACATTTGTACACAATAAAAAATATTTTAATCTCGTTACAAATATTTAAATGTAATGGAAGATATTCTATTGTAGAAAATTGTATACCTTTGCAATTCCACACTATGTTTGGGCCCCTTAATTAATTTAACTTAATTAAGCTTCTAGAATTGAACAAAATATGTATTTCAAATCCTTATTATTACCATTTTCTGAAAGGGAAACCTATATTAAATAATTTCCAATATTAACTTAAACACCTTGGAAATTGAGTGTCCTAGATTTAAGTCTTAGGACCCATTCACCCAAGGGAAAATGTGTCCCCTTTAAGTCCTAAGAACCAATTTTTAATTTTTTTTGTGGCATTTTAATGATTAAAATTCAAGTTTCAAATTTCATCTTGTAGAATCTATTTTTTGAGAAATTAGATAAACTACTATAAATACATAGTTATTTTATCAATTCAAACAGAACAAACATAATCCAAATTTTATAATTTAGCAAATATTATTATCAAGAGCATTGAAGAGTAGATTTATCAATCATCTACAACAAAAATCAATATCATATCATCATTTCAAGGTTCATGTGTGTTCATGTCATGTTTTGGAGTTAACATTGTGATGTAGGTTTTAAGCATTCAAGCATCAAATTAATCAATCAAGCAAGCAAATTCATGTAATACCCAAACCTTTGAGTGATTTGTTTGACTTCAATCCTCTAAGGGAAACCATTAAGGGTTTGGTGAGTTCTAACTAGCTTTTTTCATTCATCAATTCCTTTATTTTGTCATTATTTCATTATCAAGGTTTAATTACCAACATAGGGTTTGACTAAGGAAAACCCCCATTCACCTAAATACAAACATTTTTCTTCTCTCTTTGTATGTACATATTTACAGGTGAAGAACAACAAAAATTTGATCAAAGGAGCAATTTTAAAAGGTTGTATTTGTTTTCATTATTGTTGTTAAGCCATAGAAACTCACCTACAAGTTTTATTTCTAGTTTTTCAATAGTCAAACTTGGAGAAATAAGAAGCTCAAATCTTGGATCAGAGGACTATAAAATCAAATTTTGGACTCCTGCATTAGGATCCATTCACCCCTAGGAGAACCATTCCTACTATATATTTAAGAACCAACTTTTTATGCTAGGTGCACACCATTCTACCCTTCTCAGATCTACCTACAAATTATCATTTCCATTTATGTTCTCATAAAATTTTACATTTCAAGTGTTAGATCATGCAATTCACTTAGTTTAAAATGTAGTGTAGGAAAAAGTATCTTCTTTTTCACACTTAAATTGTTAATGATTAACATTAAAATGAACCTAATTTTGCCTTGATCTAGTGTTGTAATGTTTTTTACACATTCACATTAGGTTTAGGGCCCTTTTAAGCTAAATAGACCTAAATTTTCCTTAATTTAGTGTTGTAAAGTATATTTATTTACACCTTCACATTAATTTTTGGGACTTCTTGCATTTATGACCTTCATATCATCAATAATAGGCCTCTAAGGCCCCTTATTATGCATCTTAATGCTTATTTCAATTGAGATCCTAACATGATCAACAAATACACTTAATATCCTAACCCCCTGACATTTCCTCTACCCAAAAAGCTATGGTGGGACCCATATGCCACCTCAGGTGCATGAGTCTCACCCACTTATACACCACCTTGGGAATATGAGTCTCAATTAACCTGTTTTCATGGTTTTGAGTGAGAAATCGGGGTTTTGAATTCAAATTTTATGAATATTGGCATTTGGGATCTAATAAATGGTAAATTAGATGAAGTGTCTATATAAACAAGGTTTCAAATCATTATTTCACCTAAGAATCCATATGCAAGCATCTTAAGAGTTTAAAAGACCATTCAAGATCATTCAAGAAGGCATTCAAGGGAAGATTATTAGAGTTTTATTGCAACAATTCAAGATCCATCATGATGTCAAAGGCATAAAGCATCAAGTATGTTGTTGAGCTAGTGTTGTGATGTAACATTCAAGATCCAAGTTAAGCATTGTTCCACATCTAATTCAATATAAATATCTACATTCTTCATGTCCACTTTATGTTAGGTTGTAGATTTACATTTTGAGACATCATTCAAGGTATCATTGTTCATGTTTCATGTTCATGTTTCATTGTTTCATCATAAGGTTTAATTACCCAAATGGGGTTTGACTAAGGAAAACCCCTATTCCCTAACAATCAAGAAGTTTTTCTCTCTCTCTCTACATGTTTGATTGTGGATATAGGTGTTATGGAGCATGAGAATCCTTTGAAGACAAAGTTATAATATTGAAGAAAGTTTTCAAGGTTGTCACAAGGTTGTCATCTTCACAAAAAGTCACCTACATGTCAAAATTTAGGGTTTCTGACTCAAATATTTGATAGGAGAGAAGTTACAAGAGATCACCAGAGAATACAAAGGTTTTAACCAAACTATAATACTAGGACTAAATCACCACATTGGGAGTATGAGTCCCAGTACTACCTTTTTCCATATTTTAGGAGATCTAGATCAGTCACTGTGAGATTCTAGTTTCTGCATAGAAACCCTAATCCGAGACTAAATCACCTAGACTGGAATATGAGTCCCAATGATCATTAAAATTAAAAAATTTAGGATTTCAAAGCCTTTTTTATCACATCTTTCTTTTAGGGACCCCTCTACTCATTCTTAGTTTGTTATTTTGTATTTCAGTTTCATACTCTAGTTAGGTTTTCACATTGCATTCATCTTCTTCTTTCCAAGCCCTTGCTTGGTGGTGAACCCCATTTTAGTCTTTGATAACACCCCTAGGACATCTTATTTCAGATCTCTTTCCCTAATTCCATCCCTTGATTGAGATCTCTAAGGTTTCCTTGAATGAAATATAAGGAAGTAGGAGGAAGATTCTAAACCCTTCTTATGTTCCATCTCCTAAAAGGTGGAACCCATATTTCCATCATTTCATTTTGGTGAGCCTATCCTTTAGAACACCCTATTTTCTAATTTGGAGTGGATTATTGTCCTAGATCTAGCTTACATTAAATTTTCATTAAGCCTTGCATTAGTTAATTTGAATCTAGAGTTTCTAACTCTTGCATTAGTGAAAGTGCATATAGGTTGCATTTTTGCATATTTCATCATTGAGTTCCATTTGAAAGCTATAATTGCACATAGCCCAGACAATATTTAAACCAAAAAACCCTAACATTCACTCAGAATTTGTTGAATTTGGTGCAAAAACCCTAATTTGGGACTCAAATTCACCCCCTAGGGAATTTAGTCCTTGTACATGTTTTTCCTACTTTCTGGAAATTATGTGGTGTGTATTTTACAGCATTTTAACCCTTCAAAAACCATAACTAGGACTCATATTCCCCTTTTGTCGAATTAGTCCTAGATCAGAACTAATATTATCATTTATAGCATTAAAGACATCATGTTTGTGCTTTTGTTTGTTGTCATTGAATAACTATTTTAGTTTGTTGAGTTTTTCTTGAATGCATTTCATTATATCTAGTTTAATTTGGTTCATTCTATGCATCGCTTAATTTCAAGTTTACATTTACAACATCTCATTCTCAGATTGCTTCATAGTGTAATCAACAAATTACCTTGTTTAGAGTCTAAAAATTTTATTTAAACATTTCATTCTAGGTCATTGTGTTGCATTTTAAGCCTTTCCATTTTAAGTTTGCATAGATTACTTTTTACAAATGTTAGTCTCTAGCTTTTCCATGTTTGCAAAGAAAACATTAGTCAATAAGCATGTTAGTCATCCATTCAATACATTTCCTAGTTATGAGAGTCTCTAGGTGCAAGAGAGTGAAAATGTTGACACATTCCTTAATTACACAATCCCTAATATCTCTCCTATTTGTGGTAATTATTTGATAGAAGAAGATACAAGCATAGATAACCATGAAGATCATACTTTTCCTTCTACTAATATCTCTCCTATTGGTGACTAAGGTATCTTGGTGAAAGAAGATGCAATCGTTGATAATCATGAAAGTCTTGCTTGTCCTTCTCCTCCTCCCCCTTGGGAAGATATTATAACAACAAAAGAAGAAATCATTGCCACTACTTTACTTAATTTTTAGTCCTCTCCCAACACATCCCCTACTTGTGAGAATGCTTTAGTGAAAAAAGATACAATTGTGAATAAACATGAAAATTACATTTGTGAGGAGAACATGTTGGTGTTCACAGATCCAATGATTGAGAACTATGAAAATCCTACCTCTCCCGCTTGGGAAGACATTATAGGACGTAGGGATGTAATTGTAGATGATGTCGGTTATTTTTCTAGAACCAAACTTAATATCAGTCCTAAACTATGAACTTGCCACAAACCAATTATCAGCTAGGTTGAGGATTGGACAACACCTAAGTAAAGTAATTAGTACTTCACTTCTTCTCTTTGGGATATGTGAGACCCAAGGAGGATAATCCCATGCATACTCATAATATCTCATGTTTGGTCAAGAGTATTTCTTTACACATATGCACTATTTCATGAAAATCACCTTATCAAAGGTTCAAAAAACCTCAGATAGAAGTGTTACTTATTTCAAGGAGTGTGTTTTCACACTTAGAGTTGGGAAAATATAGTTTAAAGTATCTTGTGAATCATTCTTCATCTTGAATGTGTTGTGCACACACGCCCCGATGGAAGCAGGGACCCTTGATCACTTCGATTTTGGTGTTTTGGCCCTTTCTTTTGAGGTTTTGTCTTACTTAGGCATGTGCTTAAAATGTTTATTTTGAATTCCTAAGTGTTTCCTCTAGGTTATTCATTGAAAATCTTAAGGTTCTGGATGAATTTTGGGCTTTTTCTTGGATTCGGGACTTTCCACCCTAGTTGGATCTTCCCGGATCTTGCTTGAACTCCGGCTGGACCTTGTTGTTCGAGGATTTTTAGTTTTTGTGGATTTTGCATGTCTGGATTTCCCCAGATTCTGCCCTTTCATCGGCTCCCCTGGTTTCATGACTGTCTTATTGATTGCATTAATGGCTTCGTACGTACTGTGAAGGCTAGATTTTACTCGATTTTTGGGATCTTTGTGCCATCTTGCTTATCTTTGCCATTGTCTAAGTTGAACTGCATCCTTAGAGTTTGTTCTTTGAGCTTTTGGATTTGATTTGGGCGTTTGGGTTTGAATTGGTCTCATTTGGTGGTGATTTTTTGTGCATTATCACCTGTGTTCATTGTAGACACCATTGAGCTTTGCATTTGCTACTTTTGAGATCAATTCTCACTTTACAATGGTATGTGTCTGATTTCTCTACTTTGAATTGAATTATAGATGGTGCGTTGGTATTATGAGAGCTTGTGGAATTTGAATTCCTATGTATTTTTTTATTTCGTGCTAGGGTTGTTCAGTATTGCATCTTTTGTCATCTCCCAGGCGAGTTTTGAGCTCATTTGTCTGTTTGCATTTTGATGAATCTTACCTAAGAGTAATTAGTAAACCCTAGTGATGACTTAATAGTGGAAACAACTAAATTCTAAACCTGTCTATGTGCTAATGGCGGATGAATAGAGCTTCAAACCTAGGGCAAGGTCATTCCATGTTATTTCATCTTAAAATGGGCCTAAAATGCAGGGAAAATTCATGAAAGGTCCATCCCTGACTTGCCCTAAGTTAAACTTTTCAAAATCCATAGTTGGTTTAGTGTCTGGGTGAAATCGTGACTTTCCGTCCCTCCTAAATTTTCATCATTGTGACCCTTCAAAGTCAGGGAGATGTCATACTGATCACCTTGTGTTTCGCCGAAAGCCTTCCTAAGTTCATATTTGATTGCTGTGATAGAATGGTTTTCACCCCGATAAAGTCTTCTGCATACCCGTTAGTGAGACAAAGAGGATTCGCCGAGACCTCACCCCATAAGAAAATGTCTCATCGACATGCTTTCCTATTCACCTTCGGCAAGACAAGTCCTAGTCACCAGGAGATCATAGCAGGATCCAGTAGCTTCACCAATATTCATTTGCTTCGCCAAGACATCTATCCTTCGGCAAGACCTTTCATTGAGTACTGTTGCTTTCACCAAGCTCTATTCTTTTCAGTCGTTGTAACCCTTCGAAGTCGGGGAGACGTCACAACAGTCATCCTGTTACTCGCCGAAGCCTTTCATGGGTTTGTATTTGATCGCTAGGATGCAGTAATTCTCACACTGAAAGTCTTTCTATTGGCAAGACTCTGTAGGTTCGCTGAGACATCACTTAGATAAACTTTAGTCTAGCTGAAGTGATTACTTAAACTCTGATGGTCAGTGAGACAAGGGCGATTCGTTGTGACTTTATACCAAAGAAGAACTCTCATCGATGTGACTTTCATATTCGCTTTTGGCAAGACGTGCCCCATTCGGTGTGACCTCTTTCTGAGTGAAATTTTTTTGGTCGAAATACACTCATTTGCTTCACTGAGACTCCCCTAGCTGCCAAGACATTACATTGAAACCACTAAGTCTTAGTGAAACCCATTCTAGTGACTTCCTTCAGTGAGACTCTCAGAAGAAACTGAGACTTCTCAGTAAAAGGATTGACTCTTGTCAAAACCTTCATTCTAAGAATTCCCATTGGTTTAGAATTTTTCAGATTCCACGGATTTCTATCGAGTTTGGATTTCTCTAAAATCCACCATCTCCCTGATTTTCCGAAGTCTCCTATCTGGCTCGTTTTTCGCGGGAATCCGTCTTTGGTGGATTTTCTCGAAAGTTGATGAAACATAAAGGAACATGAGATAATTGGATCTGTTTACAATTTATGATGCATTTGATGATTATATTCATGTCATATTTGGATCTCCCTTGTGAATTTATTGATGGAAAATGATCAAGTTTAATAATTAAGTAGGTGTTTCCTGATTATTCCGTTGGAATCCGATCAGTCGGGAATTTCCCAAAATTCCTCTCTGGCTCAGATTCTGTGGATGGTCTTGAAACCCAAAATGTGTTATGGTCATTCTATATGAGATTTAATGACACCTTAACTATGTGAGACACATTCTAATGGTGTTTTGATGAATTGACCTTGCTTTCCTATTGTTTTTATTATGTTTTCATGTTGAACATAGGCTGAATCAAGCAAGGCAGCAGTTGGGTCTTCATTGTCTGATGCAGAAAGGATTAAGCTGGACATCAAGAACAAGCTACCTAAGAGTAAGATCACTTCTGTCTAGTCAAAATTCACTGATACAAATGTTGGCCTCTAGGATTATGAGGAATTTAAAGAAAGAATGGCAGTTGAGAATCCTCCTTTGGTGACTAGAAAGATAATGGAATCAGGCTTGTCCCATGTTGTTGGTTTCCCTTCTATGGTGCAATGTTATGAGCTAGTCCTTGTGTGTGCCAGGCACTATGATCAAGACATACAAAGGATTATTGGTCGTCAAGGGAGAGTTATTGCCAATCTCAATCCGGTCTCCATTGCCCAGGCCTTTGATATGCTAGAACGGTCTCATGTGGTGGGATTCACCATTGAGGCAGCTTAGGAGTTCTACGATGAACAAACCATGAAGTCATAGCAACTTATAAATTCTTGGCTAGAGAATCCCAAGTCACACTATTCCAAGTTGCCTAAGCAGCTGTTCAGGGCAAAATTCAAGGAGTACTATGATGCCATCACGTTTCTTAGCAGGGTGGTTGGATTGAGGAGTGCTGGTACATTTGAGAATTGGATGTGCCATGCCATTGTAAGGATGGAACAAGAGAAAATTGACTACCATTGGGCAGGAGTCATTAGCCAAGTAATTCACAAGCAATTTTCCAATGTGTTGTAGACAAAGACCTTCACAATGACTTCATATTTGGTCTATGCACTTGCTAGATTCCATCCCTACAAAGGATTGGATACAAAGGGAATTTTCGGACAGGATATCATCTATGAAGTTTTTCCTCAGTTGTATTTAGGAAGCTTGGACTATAGGAGGGAAAATGATGCATTTACCATGCATATCACCAGAATTCTTCAGGAAGTAGAGCATGTTAGAATTTCAGATCAAGCAAAGGAACTCATCAAGAAGTATGGAGCTTGGTTTATTCAATTCCCAACTTTCTCCTACATTCAGATTGATGGCTGCTAGAAAGCCCCACACAGACTTCCAAGGTATCCCACTGATCAGGTTATATTGTTGGAAGTCACTAGGCATATTTGTGACTTTGATGCCATCATCAAAAAGGACAACCATAAGACTGGATTTGGTGGAGACTTCCCCTTGAGGATTGGCACTGGAGAGGTTTGTCCTTCCATTGGTTCTTCCCAAGCTTTAGAGGAATAAATGAGTGCTCTTGGTTTTTCTTTCCACTCCAAAAAATCCAAATTTGACATCACAGCAGAAGCTCAAAAGAAGGCCAGTAGAGAATATGGCCATAAGGTTAATTTAGAGGACTACTAGGCCAATTGTGGTGATGAATATGAGGTTAGAAAGAAGAAATTATGTCAACTTCTGGTAGATGCAGTCTGATTATATAATGTAAGGGCAATGCCTGATCAATTGGAGGGTGATGGGAACTTAATCCAGGATCATGCCTATGAGGCAGTAAAAGATAGGCAGATTGATGATACCCTAGCTGGTGTCTACAATGGCTGCATTGCTTTCTTTGAGATAATGACGGGATGAAGGAAGATCACTCCTGAATTTTTGAGTCTAGAACAGTTGAGAAGTTGGTGGTAGGATGTTTATGCATCACTTGATGATGATTTTGTTTCTGAGCACCAGCTGGATGATGTGGCCACCTACCTTGCAATTATTGATAAGTATTTAGCGTATAAGGTAGATTGGGATAATTTGGTCAAACACTCAAGGGACGAGATTGCGTCCATCGAAAGATGACTTAGGGTTTTTCCCTTGCCACCAGTCGCTGGCCTGGATGAGATGTTCTTGAAAGTATGTGAAGTGTTGGGTTTGAATATGAATAATAGGGAAGGGAGCTAATGATGGGTTGCAACGCGATTTGTGTTTCTCTATTATATTCCCGCGCATCATCTGAGTTGTGGATCTTGGGATGACTTGGACAAAATGTGCATTTATTTCTTGTCTGACCCATTTCAAAGACTCTCCTGGTTAGGTTGTTGTGTAGAGTTATTGTTGCGAAACCCTTGCCTGGTCGATGGGTTCCTGAGGAATTATATATATTGGGCATGTTGCCTCATTCGAAAGGGTTAGAAATTGTTGGAAGGTTTAGAAAATTTAGAGAAAAATCAGTTAAGAAGTTAGAAGTAGAGTAAGTTAGCAAGTAGTTTTCTCTCAAGCAAATATTGTAATAGAAGGCTAGAATTGTTGCTACATTGGATAATTCGAATACAAGTAATGACATTGTGATTTGGTGCCATGCTAATATTCTCTTGTCTTGCATGGTTCTCATTCTTCCATCTTTAAAATTTCTTTGAGGAGGTTAGTATCTAGATTAGATTTAATTTAATAATGTTTGTGATTTAATACTTAAATGTTGCAGCAATCCTTCAGTCCATACTTTTCGTAACCAACTGATTGTTAGTTGCTTTGCAAAGTTAGCCTGGACTTCATATTTCAGTGTGCTTAGTTCAATTGTGAGGGTTCAATTATTTCGATTGCAATAGGGTTGTTTGAATGAATGATCATGATTTGAAAATCTTCATACCTTAGAAGATTGCACTATGTCTATAAGATTGCAGATTTATTTGGGTCGAGTAGAGATCAGCTTTGAGGGATTGGTCCATTTCGAGTATCGGTTACTTTCATGGTTGATCTTAGGAGTAGTATTAGATTTAGAAATCTCTTTCAAACCCTCATTCTTTTGCTATTTCTTTGATTATTGGGTTAAATCTAGGATTGAAGTATCACCAGTTTGTTAAATCTGGTAGAATCAATTCAGTAGTTTGCTTGTAGTAAGGTCCCATTGTGATTACCAACATTTTCATATTTTATCATTGAGTTATTTATGAATTGTCAAGACCTGACATTAGAGACCTTGGGGTTATCTCTTGAGGCTTACTGATAGAGATTTACCTTTCAAGAGAGATAGGATATTGCATCTTGTCTATGTTGTTGTTGTGCAGAAAACACCATCAACAGAATCCTAGGCCCTATTCAATACTGGCTCAACTAACTACAAGATAAACTAATAAAACAATCATTACTTATCTAAGGAAGAAAAGAGTTACAACTGGTAATCAATTGGTAATATAATTTTGATTGAATTTCAGAAATTAATGGACTATTAGGGTGAAGCCACATAAGTGGTTTACACTTTTGTGGAGGAAGGAAATTTTGAAATTTCCACACTCTTCATAGCAAAGTGGTTCGGCCGAACCATATGGCTCGACCGAACCATTTGACTGGTTCGGCCGAACCATGGCTCGGCCGAACCATGGTCACCGACCGAGCCTAATAAAAAATCATATTTAAGGTGGTTCGGCCGAACCCCTTGAATATGACAAAACCAAAAAAAGTGCTTTCACTTTCACACTTTCACTATGAATTACCAGTCAGTCACTGTCCCTGCGCGCGGCGAACATAATCTGAACGGCGACCCAACAAAATTTCTCACCGGCGAAAGCAAATTTCGGGTCCTCTCTTCAAACTTCATCATTCCAATTCGCATATCGACCACTATTGAGCACGAGGTATTTAAAATTCCATTTTTTTTTAGTTCAAAATGCATGTATTTGTTTAATTTTGAAACCCTATATGCAATTTTTTTAAAATTTGTTGAATTCAAATTGCACTTGTTTGATTGTTTGAAAGTTTTTAAAGCATTTTTAATATAGTATTTTGCTTCCCCGTTTTGCATAATCCAAGGGTTTGAGTAAGGAAAAACGAGTTTCCTCCGAAAGTTAGTGCAAAAAAACATTATAATAGCTCTCAACATAGTCTAAAAAATGGAGATAAATACATTCCTAAAGACTAGAAATGTAGGGTTAAGCTCACAAAATAATTTTAAAACTACAAATTTAGGGTCAAACTTGTAGATGAAAATGCAAATTTCATACATGTAGGAGTGAACCGTGAAAGTCATAGCTTGATTTGTTAAGGTGTTATAATATTAAATCTTATAAAAAATCAAGAATCATATCATTGATTACGTACATTACAATAAAATATCTCCATATAACAAATGAAGCTAGTTCAATATCTTCATGTAGTGTGTACAAATTGAAATATAATTGACTAAAACTATAAGTTACTCTTATTGAACAATTTCCTCATGTAGTGTGTATAAATGGAACCATTGATTGAAAATATAAATCAAACCATCAAGAACAAAGACTTGATTGTGTCTTCATGCCCTCAATTAATATCATTTACAAAGTTTGGTCTTGGAAACCATAAAATTAACAATTACATTCTCTACCCTATTATTTGATGTATTATAATGCAATTTTCTATACTCCCAAGCAAATTCAATGGTCACAAGTTTGTAGAGACACTCTAGAAAAAGGTCTATCATGTGTTTAAAATACTATTCATATTGTAACACTAGAGATTCTAAGTAATATGAGAATGCCTGCATAATTTTATATAATGTATTTTCATCATCACTAACTATAGTAGACTAGTTTCTATCACTATTCAATTCATCTTCTTTCATTAGTCCATCATGACTTGATTATTCATCCTCCTTTATATTTAGAGAATAAGAACAATATATAGAACCACTACAAAATCTTCACACATATCACTAAAAGTTGATGTTTGGTATAAATGTATCCACATGCAAACAAGAGCCACCTTTGGACATTACTATTATCAAAAGGACAAACCTTATTAGAGCGAGTGCAAAAAGATGTGGGGCCAAAAAGTGGCCACCCCACCTTTTGGCCCCATCATATTAAGTATCAAGCATTAATGTTGAGGTACGCTATTCGAGGAAACTTGAATGATGAGTAAGTGAAGAGAGAGTGGGACTTTATTGTTCACAAAGTGGGAAGAAATAAAGGCAAAGGAAGTGGAAATGGGAAACATGTAGAGAATATGGCAAAAATGGTGGAAATCAAGGAAAGATTAAAAGGAAAAGAAAGAGGGAAAAGGGGAGGATAGAGGCAAAAGGAGGAAGAAGGTAGTGCAAATTATACATTTTTGAAGCTTGTGAAATTCGAGAATGTAAACCTTATTGTTTTTACTTGGTGGTAATGAGGTATGATTTTTTATGAAGGTTCTTTTTAGTATTTTTATATGTAATGTAAGAGAAAAAGCTATTCTTGTATGAAATTCTAGAAATCATGTTAAAAAGCATTAGCTTGTAATTTCTACTATGTGAATGGAAATCTATTGCTCTACCTAGGACATTTAGAAGCTTGTGTTGCATTCATGAAGCCAAACATAGTAGATATTTTTTTTACTTTATGTGTGCTTATTGGAGATAGGGTTTTAGTATATAGAACCATACAATAAAATGGGGTAATTCCTTGTTTGAACTAAAAACCCTACTATTTTTTAGTGAAGGGATAGCTAGCTATAACATTTTGACTTTCACTTGTGAGTCTAAACACCCATATGGGTTATTGTTGCTTTGTCTTATGGATTATGGTAGTAAATTCTTAAGATGTATGTAAATCTAGAAGACCAATGTTGAATCTTTATTTGTTGATAGGCTAAATAGAGTTAGAACTAGTATGGGTTCATTACATGTATGCCATTCAACATTCATGCACATCATATATATGTGAGAGAGATAGTGATAAAGAGAGATAGAGATAAAGGGTAATATAGATAGATAGAATAAGCACAAACCATTTGCTATGAATATGCACAAAATATTTATATATTGATCTTGATAAGGTCATGAAGACATACATAATACATCATGAAAATATCATATACAGTGACATGAGGCCAACATTGTCTCTTAGACTACAAAATATCACCAATATATATTCATGAAAATAGTTATGAATGTGTCATAAAGATATAAAAGTGTTTATGTATGTGTAGCAAATGCTATTAATGAAACATTCTGCCTCTCTTTGCTTGACTAGAAACTGAACTTCGATCCCTTGAATTAGTTATTATCTTGCATTGTGTTGATTGTGTGTGCCCCTAACAATTATGCAACTCAACCTACACACACAAACATATTATAAAATTAGTGATTATACCAAAATTTATAAATAAATAAAATATTGTTTTAAAATGATATTAAAATAATAAACACACTTACAACAAACTAATACTCAACATCATCAACAAAGGGTTGTCCTCAAAAGAGGATGCTTACAAAACAAAACCAAAATGTGTGTGTATCCATATATACATATATATACATGTATGCATACACATATACATATACATACATGTATATACGTATACATAAATATACATACACACATACATACATACATACATACATATGTGTGTGTATTTATGTATACGTATATATGTATACATATATATATACACATATAGAAAATAAATGTATGTATATACATATATACATGCATATATACATATGTATGTATACATGAATGTGT
Source organism: Sequoia sempervirens (assembly GCA_007258455.2). Classification (NCBI taxonomy): domain Eukaryota; kingdom Viridiplantae; phylum Streptophyta; class Pinopsida; order Cupressales; family Cupressaceae; genus Sequoia; species Sequoia sempervirens. The sequence continues at coordinate 44,801 of VDFB02284394.1, forward strand.
CTACATATCTACATATACATATATACATATATACATATATACATATTTAGATATGTGCATGTGTATGTATACATATGTAGATATATTCACATATACATGAATATGTATGTATAGTACATGAGTAATTTTTTTAATGAAAACCATGTTTAGGAATGAAAATATCCAATCCCTTATGCTTCTAAACTAAAGTTTGCAATGCTTATGGTTCTTTTGGCCTTATAGATTCTTGAATCATTTTATAATATAAAACCAAAATATAACCTACTTTGGCTCTAATAATTGTAAACCCTTTAGGAATTCTAAATTGTTGCATCTTGTCTTGATTTTCCCACCATTGTTATTCCTTTTGAAATTTTTACAAATTAGGCAAAGAATCCTTGCACTTATATAGAGGATCCTTATGTATGTTCTTAAAATTATTTAAGGTTAAATGACTTAATCTAAAATAAAGGCATATACGGATCTCTTGCAATTGTAACCTCTTTACTAGTGTTCAAACATATTTGATACCTTAATGGCATGACATAGATGATGTTGCTTGATATTGCTTTATCCATGGATACCCAAATAAAATATGAGATACATCTAAAGAAGAAAGAATATGACATAGAATAAGAACTTCCCTCATCTTTTAGACCAAAAAATTAAGGTAAAATAATGTATCCTATAGTTTCAATCAACATATCATTAGTCAATTTTAAATAAACCCTCAAATATGCATATGCTTGTTGATAAAATGATGATAAAACAAAAATTATTCAATGCATACATTTTATTGGTGAGTAAGATCAATAAACACACCCTTACATGGTTCATGATCCACACAAAACCAAATGACCATTATAATTATTTGGTAATATCTCACAATGTGAAGAAGGTGTCAAAAAAATTAGCATACCTAAATCGTAAATTGACTTGTCATAAAGTGGGTGGGTAGCTTAGTGGTGGAGATTTGCATCCTAACTAGTTCATGGAAATTTCAACATGAGGAGAACTAATAGTAAAATAATAATATCTTTTGACAACATAGGCATCCAAGTACTCATTCCAAGATTGTTGAAGATACAACATTAATACATTAGGATTTCAATTAAATATCACACTTTCCTATAAAAAAATCCCAATTGATCTATCTTTTGGTAGTGCATTTAGTTTGATATATTTTTCTTCCCCATACTTACAAGATTCCTTTATTATCGAAGCTTATTTACTCTAGTATGTTATCCTTGGTTCTCATATGAACTATATATATATATATTCAATCAAGATCCTCTTATCATTACAAATTTAAACTTAGCTTATTTTTTCTCCCAATTTCTTCTTAATGAACATATGGTCTTTCTTCCTCTATTAGCCTACTCATGCACCATCACCAACCATGAATGAATCTCCATGAAGCTAAATACCCATTTGTACTTGGTTGGTGTAAGTTGGGATTAGTGTTCCATTCACTTAAAATCTTATCTTTAATGTTGCTTTTTTCTAAATTCTTTCTAAAGGGCATAAATTACAGTCGATAGAGCTTTGATTTTAATATTTTCTTAAAATTAAAAATATTAATGAGTTTGATGCATTAAGCTAAAAAATATCAATTTGGACACCATTAAAACCCTCGAGAGACTCTCGCAAAGTGAAAATGAGCTCCAAAATTTTATAGTGTGATATGTGAGAAAAAATGAAAAGGTAAGCAATGGGCTCAAGATATTATTATAATAAAATTAAATAAGGAGATCGTGATGATTATTGTACTAGGAGTTACATTGGGAAGAGTGGAGCATCTTTTCATAATAGATGAGACTTATTGTAGTTGACATCTTCATCATAAAGCACTAGTATTGGGAGTGGTTACTATCAAGGTTATGGGATTTAAGGTCCTATATCATTAGTTCGTTTATATTTTGTGTACATGTTCCAATGCATAGTGGGGCATGGGTTCTTTTCTTGTGGACCATGATTTTTTTCCACTCATTACATAAATTAATTGATCATTTCTTGTTTCCCTTGCTCTATATATAATTTAATGTATGACATAAGGTTTAAATAGTGTTATGTAGAAATAGCCAAAACATTAGACTAAAGAAGATTGAGTGGATTGGATTGTTATAATCTTGTTATGAATATTAATAAAAGTTTCATATCTCTTTAGTAGTGGGATTTTTTGAAAGGGTTTCTCCATATTATAATTCTAGTGTTCATGAGGTTTGAATATTTATTTATTTTCTCCACTATTTCATTAATATTATTTGGTATATTGTATGTTTGATTAGACTTAAAGTGCCTCACCATTAGTTGATACTCCTACTATATATTTACCTTGTTTGCAATAGTTTAGTCCATGTCAATAGTTGATTTGCACCCTTAATAACTTGGTGGGAATATCAAGTATTTTTTATTAAATATAATCAATAATCATTGTAAAAGAAATTTTAAATCAACTATTAGTCTAGAATGATTATTTGAGTGTTAGATAAACCATTTAAATTTAACCTTCATAATATTACTCTAAATATGTAGTTTTACCAACAAAATGAATGATATTTATGTCTATTACATGAAAATTACAAAATCATGACTATAATTCTTTAAATTATACTCATAATCTAATTTAATACTCATAAGATATTAAATCATTGTTTTTCTCAAGAGACGTGTAATTAAATATCAAGAATATTCTTTAGTTTATTAGTCCACAAAATAATTTTAATATAGTCCATAACATTCAATTTTAAAATTCATAGAGTTGTTGGGATATTATCATATCACTAGCTATGGAAAAATTTAGGAAAGGGTGGGATATTACACTGCCCCCTATATTTGTGTGTTTTAGAGAAAATTAGCATGGAAGGTTTGCATTTCTCACAAATAAGAAAAAATCCTGAGAATAATGTACAATATTCTACTATATGTTTTCATATTGTTGAGTTATGCCTTGCAAATTAAATGTGTATCTTTTCCTCTACAACATTCCATTTATACATAGAACTATGGATTAATGGTTTTATTATATTATGATTGAATTATGCCTCATGTTGGAAATTCCTCTATCTCTTCTTTGCTAAAATACTTTGGAACTAATAGGATTCAATTGTGTTTTATGACATAGGTCTATATTACCACAATGATGTATGTATAGGTGTACATTTTAACTTGGTTAGCTTTCCTAGCAAGTTCTTCATTACAACAATCACTCCACCTTGTCACTCAATCAAGCCCACTAGAGAAAATGCTTCCTCTTAAAAAACATAACATTAAGTACCAAAACATGATTCAAGTACCAACACATTCAAGTACCAAAACATTAAGTATGATGATTGGGATGAGAGGATCAACTTGGGGAGGATTATTATAACATCATTAGTTGGAACTTTTTAATTTCATCTCTTTGTATTCCGTGTTGTTTTTAATATTTTTAATTAGAGTGCAGATGATGTTAATATACATTTAATGATGCATTTTTGATGTGCTATAATTTTTTGATGTTCTCAAGGCTATATAATTGAAGTTCATTTATGTTAACAACTATTAGATTAAATATTTTTATCCCCAATTATTTTCAAATGATTTTATACTTTAATCTTTGTATTCTTATTCTTTCTTTCATCGTTTCATTTAAAATTTGAACCATTTAAGGATGTTATGTTATAGATTATAGTTGTCTTCCAATTCTTTTTAAATCAAGTTAATAGTATGAAAATATTATTGATGAGTAGATGAATTAAATTACAAGTTCTATTTTAGATTTGTATTCTTTTTATCTAGATATATTATTTACCAAAGTCTTATTGTTTTTTTAGGTGTACTGTATATATATAACATGGAAAATGTAGATCATGTTTCACCTATGCTAGAATCTTTGTTTGCAAATACTAGTAATGAGATAAAAAAATTAAGAGATTCATTAGCACAAGGTGCAAACCCAGGGATATATAGTGAACCATGCATGTTAATATTGCATAGTCTAGAAAAACTAAAAGATGAACTTGAGAGGACTAGTGCATATTCTGCAGACAGAGTGGCTGCTATTCTTTCCCGCATGAGGGAAGAAGTACATGGTGACGTTCCCTTAAACAAATACAAGATAGTGTCACCAAAGAAATGATAAAAGCCACTTGTTTTCCATTTTATCAAAATGTGCGTAAGGTTAGGGGATACCAGGTCACTAGATGTGTTGATCATGCTATGGCCTCATTGATCTACCCACGATTTCTAGCGGCACATGGTATATACCCAAACAATGACCAGATTCCATTGTATTTTGTTCAGCAGTTGTATGCTGAGGTCCATTTGGGCCTCAAAGTTAACTACCTAGACATTCCACCATATGTTGGTCAAGGGCATGGTAGGGATTGTGATAGGCCCACCTATCGTTAGCAGATAGACCACCCCCGTGTTTAGGGTATTGGTTGGTGACATGTCTCCTGCTCTCACCCCAGCTCTAGCCCCCATAGCAAATGAGGTTGTTGTTGCTTCCCAAAAGGAAGCAATTGACACTGTAGGTGACATTGCGGCTGCCACCACTAGGATATCTGATGATCGTGTAGGTCAGTATTTGATATCTAGACATTCCCGATCCACACCATTTTCAACACAGTGGACCACCATGGATCCTTTTACAATGACCAGCATCCCTACTCCTACACAGCTTGATGCACTTACAGGAGATATGGCATGCATGACTCTACATTGTTTGGCTGAGGACACGGTAGGCCATATGCCTACATTACATCGGAGACATTAAGGATGCGGTATAGAGCATGTTAGAGATCATTTGATACATAGAAGGTGTTCGATTCTGGGATATCACTCTCAGTACGACCACTAGTTAGCGTCGGAATCCACCCTCGGTTCATACGATGGTACGCACAGACTATGGGTTTTACTGATATGTTGATTGGTTATGGTTCATCATCACCGATGCCATCTCACCTTCATAGTCCTCTACATTCATCATTTCTAGCACGACATGGGATAGATCGGATGGATGCAGATGTTGACTCGTTACTTAACTGTTTGGTGGATATGGTGGAAGCGAGATATTTACTTGAGAGGACTTAGGTCATCCAGATATCGGATGATGTGCATGTATGTGTGCATGTGCATGTTCAATTCTTTTCATTATTTTTAAATTTCTTTTTTTAACTAGATATTCATTTAAGTTGATATATATGTGTATATATATTGTTATAGGTGGACATACCTCATATCACCCCTAGCCTTGGTCCAGATCGTGTGCATGATCGATGTGACTCTGTGGATGAATCTGCTATTAGTGGACATGTGAGTTTTCATAAAATATATATTTATGTATGCATAGATAAATACAAGTTGTAGATTGATATTTAAAAATACAAGTTCATTTAAAAATAACTTTCATAAAATTTATTTAATAAAAATTATATGTACATTTAACACATCTTGTACACAATTTTATTTGCAGGGCTCAGCACATCCATCAGAGCAGGACTGTTCTTATTCAGATGGCCATTCGTCTAGGAGTAGACATTCTTATTAGGTCATGCATTCTAGATTTATGATCTTTATCACATGTGTATTTGATTATATATGATGATCTTTAAAATAGTATTTGATATTTGATGATCTCTTACACTTGCTTATATGATATACATACATTTTCTTGTTTTTTGATCTTTAGTATTCGACATTAGATGATCTTTAATTTATATTTTGCTTTTATGATATATGTACATATATTTTCTTATATGATATATATATACATTTGCCGCTTTGCTTAAATACTATGTGTTATGTTTATATGTATTGAATTCTTTTACATATATGTACATGTGTTTGCTTATGGTTTAAACATGTTTACACATAATATATGTATGCGATTGCTTTAAATATTCAATATACATACATGTTTTCTTTTTTTATGACCTCTTACAACTTACATTTCCTTATATTCAATATACATTTGATCTCTAGTAGAATTTTAGGGAAATCAATGCTATTTTATAATTAAGTTCATTCATGTTGATTACAATAAATATTTTTTTAAAAATGACTTAAGCAACATGAACCATTGAGTTGAGAACAAGATATAATCTTTTTGACAAGTAACTTGAAATTCAATTCAAATTATATCGAGCTATTATACGTTTTTTACAAGTAACTTGAAACTCAATTCAAATTATACCTCTAATATTTATACATTTTTTGACACTTTACCAAAATTCTAAAATTACTAGATATGTTGTGCATACCTATGGATTAAATAACAACAAACTCCACAATGAAATAACTTGTTTGTTTAGTACTTGATTCATTTAAACTAGATGATCCAGTTATTCCATGTACACTTGAATAATTTTGATTCACTTGGATCACAGATTTTGGAGAAGTTTTTGCACATTTATCAAGGAGGCAAATATTGGAGCTGGACAACTTTTCATTTTTATCAATCAAGGCAAAATTTGGAGGATAATTTAACTAAGTTGGTAGAGGACTTGTTTAGGGTCATATTTAAGTTGAAGAAGAAAATGGGACAACAAAGGAAAAGAAAAAATGCATCTCAACGAAAATTGTCAAAAGAAGAAGAACAAAAGAGGCGTGATCAAAACTTGGAAAATTATCATAGAAAGAAACAAGGTCCATGCTTGTTTCTTCTCTCTCTCACTCTCAAGTGTGTGTTTAGTACTCTTACCTTGAAGGTTTCTAACCATCATTGCACTTAAATGACTATAAATACTTTTAAATATCCTCAAGTCATCTTGGTC
>VDFB02284395.1:0-11302 GCA_007258455.2 Sequoia sempervirens
CAAAGTTATCAAGTATCATAAATACACAACCTAGCTATTCACTAGCAGTGCAATCAAATTCTATAATGTAATCATTTTTGCTTTTACTGCTTTTTCAGATAGGCAAGTTTATTATTGCATGTGTTGCACTTGCTTTACAATTAGGTGCTTGGACAATGAGATTGAATTGTTTTAATTTTTTTTGTCTTTTCCCTATAGTTGGGATTTAAGCACATATTCTTTTTGCTTGAAAATTATGATTTATCTCTTTTCCTATTGGTTTGAGTGGGTCCATTTTTCATTTTCCTTTGAGTTAGGAAAATAGGGTGAAATTATATATTGTGGCAAACAATAGGGGAAAATGATACAAGAATATGACCTACTAGTTCCTTGTTCAACAAGCAACTATCTTTGCAGTCGTATAGATATTTTGTACCCATTTCTCCCCCCTAGCCCTTGTAACAACAAATAGTAGCTTACGTTACAAGTATCATAAACAGATAGCAAACCACTTACCACTAGTCCACTATTTCTAGGATTGGCAACATAGAAAGCTAAAAACACACAAGCTTTTCAACAAACAATAAACAAATGATAATTGGTACAAATAAAACCTACCACTCGCCTAAGATACTGAACCAGTGAATCCATGTTCAATGCATTGAATGCAAAATTTGCATAGTTAATTAATGAAATATGAGACAAGTGTTGATTTCTGCTTATTATCATTTGTTTGTTGTTTGTTGATAGGCTTGTGTGTTTTTAGCTTTGGGTTGTTGTCTTCGATGTTTTCCATTTTGTGTAGTTCTTGAACGAGGGAAGAGCCATAGGAACAATGTACTATTGATGACCGGGAAGTCTGTCTATTTATCATACTTCATAACTAAAAGTATTGCTCACTATTACAGGGAAAACTGAATGGTTTGACCACACCCTTGTCAACAGTGAGTGCATTAAAAGCATTAAGTATGTTTTTATTACTTAAATGGCTAGGAGACTATCAGGAAAGCTCACAGAGCAAATTGTGCAAGATGTGTTGGAGGATTGTTGGGTACAAATCGAGTGAATGCATAGTTAACTCATGAAATCTAAAGCGATTGTTGGGTTTTATTTGTGCTTCTTCTTTTCATTTTATTGTTTGTTCAAATGCTTGTGTGTTTTTAGCGTAAAATTATGCTCTTCCATGTTTGTTATTCTCTAAAAGTTCACTACTCATGGCTGACTTCATTGTGCATAGTTAACTCATGAAATCTAAAGCGATTGTTGGGTTTTATTTGTGCTTCTTCTTTTCATTTTATTGTTTGTTCAAATGCTTGTGTGTTTTTAGCGTAAAATTATGCTCTTCCATGTTTGTTATTCTCTAAAAGTTCACTACTCATGGCTGACTTCATTGTGTGTTTATGATACTTGATAACTATAGCACTTGAGAACATATTTTTTTGTTTGAAAATTATTAAATATATCTTTTTCTATACTGTATATAGCAATGTGCATAGTGTTGGCAACAACATTTACGTATTACAGAACCAAAATTTCTAGTGACATTGAAGGTTACAAAATTGAAGAGACTTCTTTTTCAAAAGATCATTTAAGTATTAAACTATGTATCATTATACTTGACAAATTACTAGTGTATGCAACATGGTTTAATACTAAAAATTCTTTGATGAAAAGAAGTCTTTGTAATCCATAGTATTATTTTTAGTTGTTTTCTTCAAATACGACTATTTTCTGTTGTTCTAATCTTTTTTTCTATGTGCTATTGCATTGAATGATATTAAGTCTACTATTCATTTTTGTTTAATTAAATTATGAAAACAAGACATTATATATTTTCACAAATATTAAATTGTTGAATGCAAATTGCACAAGCTTTGACACAAAACTGGTTGGCACAAAAGCAATGTACACATGATTAATTCACTAGGTCCACTATTGATTTTTGTTTAAGATCATTTGAAGACTAAAAAGAAATTATGAATTTTGGTAAATACTTAACCAATGAATTGCATATACGATGATTGCAATTGTGCCTATTAAGACCACACAAGCTTCTTAACAAACAATAAAGAAATAAAAATAAGCACAAACCACAACTTAAGACATATGTCAATGGAAAATAAACAAATGAAAATTCGCACAAATAAAATTGATCACTTCTCTAAAAAATTCATGCATCACCCATGCATTCATAACTTATGTACCCACAAGGCCACATACAAATCTTGCGCAATTTGCATTATAGATTGATTTAGTCAAATAAACGAATTATAAATAATTGTATTTACTATAAATTTAGAAAAGAATGTGTCATTGGAAAATAGTCCATAAAAAGTAAAGTTCAAAGGAGAAACAACTTTGAAGCTAAACTGGAGGTTTAAATATTAATTAATTGTATTACAAATATTATTTGACTTTCATGATTAAAAAGTCTCACCAAAATAAATGTTCAGAAAATAGTAGTATAGAGCAATTTCATTACCTCGTAATGTGTGAATGGTGTCTATTGTTTCCTACCACTAGTTAGTTAATTAAACATGTATTTACTGGTTTAGTAACTACCATTCTCTTGTCAAAGCTGACACAATATCTGGTGATTACATATTTGCAACATATATAATGTTATCCTATTGTCCTAATTTACTTTAACAAAGTTGATTATATATTTGAAAATATATAATGTTATCCTATTGTGTTTTTGTTTTTTTTTTATTGTGTTTTTGTTTTTTTTTGGAAATTTTCCTCATATGCTTTTATGTTTCATGTTTATGAATAACACATAACCTGTCATGAGCTATGCTCATCTGTCAAATTTTTCTTTGCAATAGGAACCATTGTTTGCTATTGCACAGAGACAAAAACATTTATATCACTGCAAACATACTTGGTTGTTGAACAAGGAACTCAAAGGTCAGATTCTTGTATTATTCTTCCCTTTTGTTTGCAATGAATTTTAAGTCTTCTAATGTGCCTAGAAATTAAGGCTTGGAAGAATTCAAAGAATCAAATTTCATTCCAAACAAAATAATTTTTTTTTGCAAAACTCTCACCTCACAAGCTCCTCTTCAAGAATCAACTATATTTGCACTTATTCAAGTCTTTCTCTTTACTCCAATTCCAAAAAATGATTCTTGTTGCAAGGATAATTTGAAGAACATTCTCCAAAATTCATTTCTTCTTTTGCAAATGTCCTATGCCTTCTCACCAATAAAACATTTTTCTTTGCCTCAACATTTTTGGTAGAACATTTGGTAAAATGGAGTCTGTTTGTGCCATTTAAGTCTTAGCTTGTTGTTGATAATTGATCTGCTAAGTGAGCACAATGTCAACTATAAGGGCCAAATTCAGACTTTAATAGGGTTGTTGATGAGCAATCCCATTAACACCTATTCACCATTTACACATTACAAGGTATTGGGATTGATCCATACTATTGGCCTCACCATATTCTATTTTGTGGGACTTTTCAATGATGAAAATGCATTAATATTTGAAAAATAATTAAATTGTGTAATCAGATTTATTTGAAATTTTTTATAATGTGCTTCTATTTCATTTATTTGCTTAGACAAAAAAGAGTAGTAGGCCTTCTCCACACAATAGAAAAAGAGGTAATGATAAATTTTAGACATGAAGGATTCATTTGATACTTGATTGAGTTTTCTTTGAGTCACTTTCCCATTAACTTAGTTTCTATGGATTAGTCAATAAGCAACAACATTGACTTTATAAAAAAATAATCCAATTGCAGTATGCATACCTTCCAGACGTCGATGGAGTGCATAAATAGTGATAATAGCAAACATGTAAGAATATAGACTGCAAACAAATTTGTCCTTTGATTCATGTATAAGAATATGATCTACAAATTCTATGTATAGTGTTGAGGCAAAGAGAAATGTTTTATTGTTTCAAATGCAAATGAAATTTGAAAAAGAAAGATTGGTTTAGTACAAACATGAACATTTTATTAATCCAAAGATAAATGCTTGGAAAACATATAATGTCCTCCTATTTTCCTAATTTAATTGAACAAAAAATCAATAATAGGCCTATTCCAACCAATAGAAAAAGAGATAAATTATTTATCATCTGTCAATTGCAAATGAAACCACTACAATAGTAACCTATTCCTTGCTTTCAATTGCTCCATGTCATATGTCATTGACTACACACATATGTAAAATTAGTCATTTTGACACTAAACAATACTAAACTCAATGCTTTGAGCAAGATCTTCTAAACTATGGAGGCATTGAATGCATTGACTATGTATTCATTGCTTGGATAACAACCAACCTATTGCCAAAATTTGCAAAAATTGTATTATATGTCTGAATTCTTACAAAAAAATCACCTTTGTCTATTTTTTGTCGAATTTTATGATATGTTTATGTGTTTCATTTTTATGAGTAATGTATTACATTTTTCCTTTGTCAATTGTGTAAGAATATAATGCATTAACTATGTATTCATTGCTTGAACACCTATCAGTCTATCAACAAAGCTTTGAAAGTTTATATTTAATGTCTAAATGTTTACAAAATTTTGTGCATTGGTCTTTTTTCCTTTGCAAATTTTATCATGTGTTGTTATGTTTAATGTTTATGAATACCATATTATATGTCCTCGACTATTGTCATTTGTCTAATTTGTCCCTCTCATAGGCACCATTGCTTGCAACCGAAGCCAAATGTAAAGATTTATCTAAGTGCAAATATTTCTCACTCTTGAACATGAAACTAGAAGGTTAGATTCTTCTATCATTCTTCTACTTTCTTTCCAATGAATTTTAATCCTTCCAATGTCTTTACAAATTATGCCTTGGAAGAATTGTGAACAATAGAGGGGAGAGTTGGTTCAAGAATCTGATTTACTGAATAGAAAATTTAGTATAGTGATATGCAATCCATATCCAATGTTTCACTATGAACACTGATTACACTGCACAATCTGAATATATTTCCTCCTGTTTGTTTTGCCATTCACTGCAGTACCTTTAATATTTATTTTCTTATAAGAAAATTAGAAAAATTTAAGCACGTAATAAATCTTGAAAAATATATGTAATTCATTGCAAAGCAGCAAATGCATAACCAATGCATTAAATACTATGCCACTAGAAGTATATTTATTGTATTTTGACCAAGAAATTTTTGATTTAATTCTTGAATATTTGGAAAAATTTATTCTACTCTTCTATGCTTCATGTTTATCAATACCATGTTCTACGCCATTGACTGTGCTGATTTTTCTACATTGCACTTGTGACAGGAACCACTTGTTACAATTGAGGTGTAGGAAAAAGATATTTTTTGTTGCAAATAGACTTGCTTCTTTAACAACAAGCTTTAAGGCCAAATTATTGTATCATCCTCTCACTTTTTTTACAGTGAAATTTAATTCTTCCAATGTGTCTCACAATTATATATTGGAAGAGTTGTGAACAATAAAGGATAATTCTTGTTCAAGAATCTGACTTTCGAAAAAGATAGATGAGCATAATGTATGACATGCCATGTAATTCATAAACATGCAATTATTTTTTGCTCTCTACCAAGTGTTTTTAATTAACACGATATAATGGTGTTAGTCATAGGAGCCAATCCCAATATATGGTAGACTATTGTTGCTACATAAAAAAAAATTCTTTTGCATAGTTCACAAAGGACTTCTTCACTATACAGAAGTAAAATGCATTTATTCTAGATTTATTGTTTCGATATGCATTAGCATGCAGGAAAAACCTCTCAAATTTGAATTTATGTCAAAATATTTGCAAAAATACTTCTACTTATAAAATTTCATAAACCGACGACCAAGCAATAGACTAGTAATGCACTTTTACAGAATAACAAGCATGCAAAAGTGCAACCATGAGCTAAAAATGTATGAGCTTTTCAACAAATTAACCATGCATTCGTCATAAACTTGAACAACAAAAATAACAATAAAATTTCCAAAAAATAACAATAAAATTTCCAAAAAATAGACCAACATGATAAATTTTTGCAAGCATTCCCTGTTAGTCCTTGTAATAGCAACCAAGCATCATAAACACAGAAACAAGCCACTCACCAATAGTGCACTACCACATAATAAAAAACATCCAAGAATGAAACCCAAAGCTAAAAACACACAAGATTTTTAACAAACAACAAACAAACAAGAATAAGCACAAATAAAACCCATTACTCATCTCACATTTCATGAATTAACTATGCATTCACTATTTCTATACCCACCAACTCTCCAACACATTTTGCACAATTTTCTTTCTGAGCTTTGCTAATAGGGTAGTAGCAACTCAGGGAATAAACACATAATTAACGCATTCACTGCCTTCATAGCCCACAGACCTAGTTCAAAGCATAAGTAATTTAATGTGCCCACTTTCCCCGTTAGCCCTTCTAAAGAACATGAAAAAGCACAACCAAGAGTTAAAAATGCACAAGTTTTCAACAAACGATAATAAGCACAAGGAAATCCCAACACTTGCCTAAGATTTCATGAATTAACTACACATTCACTGCTTCCATACCCACTAGCTCTCCAACACACCTTGCACAATTTACATTTAATGGATTAAAGATGCATTCATTGCTTTAGAATCCATTATGCCACTACCAAAGCCCCCACAATTTGTATCCACTAATTAAATATTTTCCAAGATACACAATGTCCTCCTATTTTCCTAATTTACTTAAACAAAAATATGTCCTTCAAACACATCTCACACGATCTTTACGAGCTTTGTTGACAAACTAATGAATGTTCAAGCAATAAACATATAGTTAATGCTTTCAATGCATTCATGACACACAAAACCTTGCTCAAAGCATTCACTTCCCCCTGTAATGCTTCTAGTTATCAAGTATCAAAAACAAGTAGAGGATCCATTCATCACTTGCACATTATTCACACGACTCCTTCCTTGTTCAAGTAGTGTAGAGAATGACAAACTTCGAAGAAAGCAATGCGCATCCAAAAACATGCAAGCTTCTCAAATAAATAGCAAACAAATAATAAGCATAAACCAACACTTGCCTCATATTTCATTAATTAAATATGCACTCTCTACTTCTGTTCATGCCAGTTGTCCAACATATATCATGAATTTTTCATTCAATGTATCAAACATGTATTTACTACTTCAATACCCACCAGCCTACCACCGAAACTCGCACTATATGCATCCCCTGATTAAATATTTGCCACAATATATAATCTCAAGCTATTTTCCTAATATACTTAAATAAAAATGAAAAATAGACCTACTCAAACCAATAGAAAAAAGAAATAAACGTAATTTTCAAGCACAAAAAATGTCCTCAAATCCTCACTATAGGAAAAAGACAAAAATATTTTGAAGAATACAATGTCATTGGCCAAGTGACTATTTGAAAAGAAAATGCACCAAACACAATAGTAATCTCTTTGTATTTTTCCTACCATTGCAATTTAAGGAAATATTTTTGCTATTTGAAAATTATGTTTAGCTTCTCTTCCTATTTTTTGGAGTGGGTCTATTGTATATTTTTTGTTTAAGTAAATTACGAAAATAGTATCACATTATATACACATTAGACAATTTGTTTCACTACCAAACCATGCATATCAAGTACATTGACCTCATGTGAGTGACAACACTCACACATATTACATTAAATTCTTAAATATCTAACACATTTTACTATGTTCTTATCTATATATGTTTATAAGTAAATGTTCTATGTCATACACTGTCATCATTTGCCTGGATTGTACCTCTAACAAAAACCATTGCTTAAAATTGAACTAATGAACAAAGGTCTACATTGCTACATACAAACTTGGTACTTCACCAACAAGCTATAAGGTCGGATTCCTCTACCATTCTTCTCCTTTGTTTCAGATAAATTTAATTCTTCCAATGTGTTTAAGAATTGTGTATTCAAAGAATTGTGAACAATAAACAAGAACAGTGGTTGAAGAATCTGATTTTCCAAATACAAAAATGAGCATATTCAATGACATGCCATATGATTCATAAACATGAAACTACTCTATTCTCAAAATCATGTTACTTTTCCAATTAGAGACATGCATAATTGCAATAATGGAATATGAATAATTTTCTAAAATGAAAATCAATAATGGACTTAGTGAATTAATCATGCATTCATTGTTGTAATGCTGTTGTTCTAACCCCTCTGTTGTTTGTCCTTGATGACAAAGTCACAAATGAATAATTGATGGTCCTCATATACTTTCATTGAATAATTGATGCACTTTATTGATGGAATTCATGGTATGTTGGTCATGATTCAGAGGTTACAGAATCTTGAGGCTACTTCACTTTCAGATATTCATTTGCAGATGTTTATGATGATTCAAGTTTTTCATGTTGATATTACTCATGTGGCTTCTGGTTCAGATTTATGAATGCAATATATTTTCAGATGGTTATGGTTACTGACAGTGATGATAAGGCTTGGTTCAGGTTATTCAGATGGTGTTCATTGTGACAGGGCTTTCTTCAGCTTCAGATTTATGAAATTGTTACCCTCACATGTTTAGGTATATTGATTCAAGGCATATGCAGATGATGGTAATGTTTATGGCAATATGGTTTCAGTTGGTATGACTTATTGTTGATAAATATGGCACATATCTTTGGTTCATTGCTTATTTATATTGCTTTATCAAGCATTTACTCCGTCTTCAGGTAGTTTGGTTATTGTTTCAATGACTCCATGAAACTTGGATTAGTGACATCATTGCTCTCATGTCTCTAAAGCCATCCTGAACTCACTTTTTTTTTGGAGGCATTGTATTCACTTTGGTTCTGGTATCTCACTTGTTTGATGGTATTTATTGGCTCACATGGCATATAATTTTATCTTTTATTTGGAGTCTCCTATGCTCTAGCCTTGACTTTATAGTCAACATCCAAAGGCAAATACATATCTTGATTATTTGAAGCCTTCTCTTTTTACATATGGTATTGAATTTTCATTGGGCATGTTAATGTTTGAGGGGTCGACATCTAATGGAATCAAACCCTATCAGGTTTCACTTAGCCTTCATTTGTTTTTTTCATCCAGCACATGGAAATTGTTTTAGGTCACATGTTACTTATTTGAATTGACTTCAACAAGTCATGGATGTAACATCATTTGTGTCGGCATTTGTGGTTAATGTTTTTGATAGTAG
Organism: Sequoia sempervirens; assembly: GCA_007258455.2. Lineage (NCBI taxonomy): Eukaryota > Viridiplantae > Streptophyta > Pinopsida > Cupressales > Cupressaceae > Sequoia > Sequoia sempervirens. The sequence continues at coordinate 9,175 of VDFB02284395.1, forward strand.
ATTTTATCTCATTATGATGTTTTATCATCTTCTTTGTGGACTTCAAATCTCATTATGTTTTTAGAAAGTCATTGAATGACTTGGCTTTTGAGAAGTTAGGGCAAAATGATATTGCATTTTCATTGTTTATGGGTTTGGAACCCTAGCCATGTCACTGCCATGAAGGAAGTGTAACTGTTATTTTTCATTGAATTGTTGGCTGTAATGGCGTTGATAGGAAGCAAAATCAGTGGTTAAACCATGAAGAGTATGGCTACTAAGTTTGGTGTGTTACATTGGATGGAAGCTTGAATCTAGAAGGAGATTCGATGGTGTTATTTTGTTGGGTTGGTAGTTTCTTCTGAATAGATTATCATGCTCTCATTTCAGTTTTATTCATCATGTCAGGTATCTCATTCATCATTTACTTTTTGTTTCACAAAAGAGTGTAACTGGTTTTGCTCGAATCTGAAAAAGATAAACGGTTACTCATTTACCTCTATCAAAAAAGCATGATTTGATTTCAGTTATTCTTGACCTCTTTATGGGAATTTTGAAAACTTTGTTGGAATTTGGTGGAGATATGGATTCTGACTTTGCAGTGAAGGTTATATTGTCATTATCTTTGATTTCAAAAATGGCTTTCTACATTTTAGTTACTGAAGAAGTCAATGATTCCCTAATAGAATATTATTCTTGCAATAAGGGTTTGTGACTTTCGGTTGATGGGTAGTCATGCATTTTGAGAATTTTGCCAGTATCATTGTGGATCTAAATGGATTTATTGATACATTACAGAAATCATGGTTATCTGCAAAAGTATTTTTCTGAAAATAGATTCATATGGCGATTTTGTTTTTAATGAAGGAAATGGCATTACTTGATTTGGGTTTTGAAAAACTTTTTTAGTTTGAAAAGGAAGCTTTACTTGATTTATTCCTGTCAAAATTTGAAATGGCCTTCTGCACAGGTGTTACACAAGTTTATTATCCATCTGCTAATCATCATTTTACTAGGTCAATTTTTCTAAAAATAGTATGGGGGTTTCAGATTCTTTTGAAAATGACATCTTTTGAAGACTCATTTTTAGCAGATCTGTATTTTTGAAAAGATATAAATACAATGTTTGATCACTGTGAAATTTTGGATGTGATTCTGTGATATCATAACTTGTTGTATCAAAAATGAAATGTTGAAAAGGATATGTAATACAAAAATGAAAATATGTTGTAGATCTCAGATGTAACCTTAATTTATTTAATATTTTAAGGATTCACTGTGTTGAATCTTAAGGTATTAGGTAGATTAAGTGTGTGGGGTTCCATGAGCTTATTTGGAAACAGAGAGATCCTCTGATATTATTACTGTTATGAAATTCATTAAGGGGTTGGTGCTCCTTGAGATTGGTGTCTCTAAATGAGGGGTTGGTGCTCCTTGTGTTGGTGCTCAAAAATTAGCCTGTAAGGCATTGTAAGCTGTGGTTTTTGAAGTTAAGCCAGTGAGGCAGTTTAGGAGTGGTTTTTCTACCCCAGAAGGGGTTTCCACTCAGCAAATTCTTTGTCTTATGGTCTCTTTGTTTTGATGTCATAATGCTTCTTGATTGTGATAATTTTGTCAGTAATTGTTCTTATCAGTCTGAGCATTGTTGAATGTTAGTTTCCCCATCTCTGAAAATGGTTATATCAAAATGTCTTGCACAAGTGTTCTATCATTGTTGAAAGTTCTGATTCAATAGAAAGTATAAAAGTATTTGTTTGATTCATAGCTCAAGAATAGTTATAATGTGCTTAAATTTTTTACCTATCTTGTGTCATTTTGTTGCACTGTTGTTGCAGTATCTTATAAAGTTGCATTGAAATCAGTTGGTTAAGAAGTGATTCAATAATGTTGGTCTTCATTTACACAGTCTTATGAGTTGCACATGTATTGTCATCATGCTTTGATTGTTAAACATTGTCAGTTAATTTTTTTGGCAAATGCAAGATATCTCACTCAAATCATATTGGCATAAGTTGTCTAATGGACTGAGTTGATGTTGTCATATCTTTATTTACCCCTTTTCATAAATGCTTCCAAAGTGATTAATCTACTCTATTTTCAATAGAAAGGATATCAGAATTAAAAGTCTTGGTTGAAATTTGAAAAAGGT
>VDFB02284396.1:0-27087 GCA_007258455.2 Sequoia sempervirens
CATAAAGCAAGACATAATGTGAGTGTGTTATACCGCGCTCGTGTTATGTCTTACTAGACATACTCCCCACAAATGAAAAAAAACATGTCAAAACTGATGTTTAACGTCAGCGCGTTATAACGCGCTTGCATTATATCTTGCTTTGGGAATCCCCAAGACTTTGGTTTGTTATTTTCCTTGGAATACCAACCCAAAGGCTTGGAGGGAATTCCCAATGACTAGAGACGTTTTTTTGTAATTTCTACAATATTTCACATAATCGGATTCGTGCTCACCATCAAGATTGCACGTGGTTCAATATCAAATAAATCAAACATTTGGGTAATGTTAGGTTCTCTCTTAGCTATCCAACGATGTAATTTTTTTCACTTTTTGACAATGTTAAGCCATTCATCCATAATTTCTTTTGTTTGTATCTCTCTTTTTTGGAAAAAAGCAATGTTTGGTTTTTTTTTCATTATAAATTAACCATTCATCAAAATTTCAAATAAATTACATTTTAAGAAACTAGACTCTATTATACAAAAAAAAAAAAATTAAAAATCAATTAGTTTCCAAAATTTGTAGGGGTAGCCTGACCAAAAATTAGTAAAAAATAAAATATTCATTAAAAAATTATCAAAAAAATTGTGCATCAACTACATACTGCTAGCTAACGTCTAACCATAGCGATTTTAAAAATACTATAAAAAAATTCACCGTACAAGGGTCGTACAAGAGTTGCTATGTTATGCTTTTCTGAAAAAAACAACACCAATTTGTGTACGTCCCTTGTTTGAACCCCTCAATCTCAAATATTTTCAAAATAAATTAGTAGTTTAGAAAGTAGACTCGAAGCACTTGAATCCTTCTTTTTGTTCCATCTCAAAATTTTGAGTGTAAGTATCCTCAATTTCACGTCCAAGGTCAGTATTTCCTTATTTCAGAAAAAAAGTGACCACTTAAGCCCCCTTTTTTGGGAACCATCTTGGTGCACTTACCCTCAATGTTAATGAAAATTATAGGCAGAAGTGAAAGTGTTAGGAAGGTAGGTCTTTTTCATCTAGGATTTTTTCATTGTCGAAATACGTCTACCTTAATTGATGCAAATTTGTTCATGAGATTTATGCATGATCACTATTGCTATCTATGCTCTACTGGTTTAATATGCCTATTAGGAAGACAAGGGAAGACAATTGAGAGTGGGGGTGAATCAGTTGTCACAGAAATTCAAAACTTATTAAACTTATTAACCTTATTTTCAGATCTAATCAATAACCATGAAAGTATAAATCAACAACACATTAGAAACACACATAACACCAAGATTTTTTTATTTGGAAACCATGTTAGGGGAAAAACCACGGTGGAGGTTAGTACACAAGATTATACCCTATTAAAATTATAAATAAATGTGAATGGGGAATGCGCATGCATTCAAGCGTACTGCCTAGAGCTCACTGCTCAAACACAGAAAGGCTTACTTCCCAAAAGAAGACACACTATCTTACAAAGATATGGATTACATCCGCAAGATTTTGAACTGAGAAAATAGCATTTGCTAATGCCTAATTATAGTTATGATTAATCACATAAAAACTTCTTCACACTCTTCTTCACACTCTGCTTTTGTCTTCGAATGATTAGGAAATTATTCACACATCTCGCACACACCTTTCCTCAAATGGAATAAATAGTCACTTATATATATCCGCAACAAGAAATTGCATCGCTACATGTTGGCCTCAATAAAATAATAAAATGAATACAAACTATCGGCCCAAAACATTAAATATTATAAATGTGAATCAACCAAGGTCGGCCACAACATAGTGAAGACCCAAAATAAAATCTTCAAACATGAAAAACACTTCAAAAAATTATTCCTCGAAGATCCACAACACCCTGTCGGCAAAAAAGATGAAAAACATGAACAAGCAAAAGAAAATATCCAATCATGAGCACCACGATCAATGCAGATGTGCAACACAAATAGAGAATGATCTAGAAACATCCACAAACATCATGAATAACTAGAGAAGCATCTACAACAACTGAACTTACTAGAATCACATCATCTTCATTCAAGAACACCAACTGAAGCAACATAATGACTATCAGAACACAACTGCTCATAACTTGATCAAATCTCTATGTGGATCTCTAAAACTTAATGTGGATAAACTAGATATACTTGAAAAGAAACCCTTTAATCCACAACCTCTGATCATCAACATACTGAGCTAACCAACCGACTGAAATTCACTTCACCACTGACAACCTGCAACTTATTTATTACAATTTTCTCAATATCCTCGACATACACAGCTTCTAATGTCTTCAAGGCCAATAGTGTTGACATCAATGACAACCACATATCAGCAACACAACCACAACATTCAACAATTCCCATGATTTGTTGCCTACAGTACTTGACTAATGACTCTCTGTCAATAACACAATTATAGTGCTTTTCTTTCAAACATAAAGTGGGTGGTAAGTGTTGCTTTATGTGATAACCATGCATGAATTAGTTAAGAAATGGGAATCTCACTTATAAGATGGGTATTTGCAGGATCATCATGGAAAAAACAGGCCCTTAAGTGGCGAAAAATTCAAAAAAATTAGAGTTAGGCAACTTGACGTAAAATTTTGAATAAGTTATCTATATTATTTCAAAAATATGTAACAATAGAATATGTATCAAATTGAATGTAGTTTCTAAACTGGGCCAGGGTTTTTTTTTTTTTTAACTATTTTAGTGAAAAAATTGAAATTTCAATGCAATAGTACTTTAAATTTCAAGGAAAAATAAGAAGTAGGTGTCCTGCCTAACCACCGTGAACTACAATAAAATGATAACATTTTTTTATAAATTTTAGATATAAGCAGAGGACTTATGCGTCTGTGTGATGTATTTTTGTAATTTTTCTAAGTAAATAATTAATTATGAATTTTTTATTACAACTTTTAAAAATATAAAACTTGTATGCCTGACCACCTTAACTTGGTCAAAGCTTCATGAAATTCAAAAAAAAAATTAATCTTATAGTATGTAAAGCATAGAATTGACGCATGTTTTAGATTCAAAAAATGTGATACCATTTGAAAGTTATAGGTGTTTTTCAATCAGCCTATCAATCAGGACTTTAGTCGTAATTCAAATAGAAAATGAATAATAATTATTTATTAAATTCAAATTAAAGCATAAATTATATTGGTGGGAAGTTGAGAAACTCCTTTAAAAACTTTTTTCGTTTCATCAATTTTGGGTAAAAAAAAGTCGTCAACCACATACCCTACACATACCAATCATATCGCCACTTTTTGGGCCATCATGATCCTGCACATACCTAGATTTTCTCAATGAATTGGGATCCTGTATGCAAATACATGATGTCTATCTTTTCATTTTTCCATTTTCAAGTGCACTCTTGAAAGCTCCCAAGTGGTTGAAGAGACCAGCTGGTGTCAATTTTTGATTTGGAGGAAAGCTTGCTTCATTTCAGCCCGGTATAGCACCTTGTCACAAAGTGTTATTGGCTCTTTTAAGGTAGAGTACAATTTATTCTTTGGTACATGTCATTAAGATGATATATGGTCTTATTTTTCTGCTATTTTCATAGGTGTATATACACAATCTCATTACCGAGGACAGTTTGGTGCTTCGCTCAACAAACTTTGAAGTTACAATAGCAGATGGTGAGAAATCATCATTACAAGCCTTGTGTGATAAAAGGTCTCAGGATTCTTAGTTAGTTATTTGTGGATACTTTTTGAATGGGATTAATAACAATTTACATTCATTTGTATTGTTTCACTTGCAAATTTTTGGTTTTTGCATTGATTTAGTTTGGAAGAAGAGAGGGAGACATGGAATTTCCTAAGAGTCGTGTTTGAAGATGAAGGAAATGCTAGGACAAAGCTACTTGAGAACCGTGGATTTCAAGTGCAGTCAACAAGGAATCAAGACATATAGGAAGCTCAATCTGCCAACATTGATGATATTAGCAGTGAAATAATCAACAATGTCACTCTCAATGATACAACACAATTAGATCCATCAGTTCGGTCAAAAGATGGACAAAGATGTTACATCCCCCAATGAATTGGGATCCTGTATGCAAATACATGATGTCTATCTTTTCATTTTTCCCTTTTTAGGTGCACTCTTGAAAGCCCCTAAGTGGTTGAAGAGACCAGTTGGTGACAGTTTTGGATTTGGAGGAAAGCTTGCTACATTTCAGCCCAGTACAACATCACAGAGTGTTGTTGGCGCTTCTGAGGTAGAGTAAAATTTATTATTTGGTACATATCATTAAGCTGATATATGGTCTTATGTTTCTACTATTTTCATAGGTATATATACACAATCATGAAGCTGCAATAGCAGATGGTGAAAAATCATCATTACGATCTTTGTGCGATAAGAAGTCTCAAGATTCTCAGTTAGTTATTTGTGTATACTTTTTGAATGGGATTAATAACAATATAAATTCATTTGTATTGTTTCACTTGCAATTTTTTGGTTTCTACATTGATTTAGTTTGGAAGAAGAGAGGGAGACATAGAATTTCCTAAGATTCATGTTTGAAGATGAAGGAAATGCTAGGACAAATCTACTTGAGCACATTGGATTTCAAGTGCAGTCAATAGAGAATCAAGACTTACAAGAAGCTCAATCTGCCAACATTGATGATATTAACATTGAAATAATCAACAATGTCACTCTTCATGATACAACACAATTAGATGCATCAGTTTAGTCAAAAGGTGGACAAGATGTTACATCCCCCAAAGACAATGGTGAGGAGTTTTTTGATAATTTGCATAGTCTGAAAGAAGATTCCTCACTTCCTCCAACTAAAAATGATTTTGTTGTTGGGAAGGATACCCTAGGCAATGGAGAAGAGGTGCAACATGAAGCTACTAAAGATTCCACTAAATACTCAGAATTCGATGAATCCATTAAAATTTATTTAGTTGTTGGTGATTATAAGGGAGCAATCATGCAATTCCTATCAACAAACAAGATGGAAGATGCACTTCTCAGTGCTCATGTCAGGGGGAGTTCTTTACGAGAGAAAACTCGTGATGAATATTTAAGAAAAATGAATTATTCCTATCTTAATGTTATGCTTCTAGACTAATTACATGGAATTTGCAACGTCTTAAAGTCTTTTAATGTTTTATGTTTTACCCACCTTCTTGTATTCAGCTAACTGGCTCTGTTTATCTAAAATATATTTCTTTTTGTGGAATATTTTTTGACTTAACTCTATTAGTGCGGGTCATTTCTACTATGGTCAATAATGATCTTATTAGCCTTGTGAACAACAGACCTTTGAAATCCTAGAAAGAAACTCTTGCTTTACTTTGTACAGTAAGTGTTTTTTCCCACAAAAATCAGTTAAACAAAAAATTATGTAAATTACATAATGCAATTTTGATTTGGAGCAAATTGTACTTGACAATAAGTTTTTTTTATAACTTATTTCTAATTTATGTGAGTTGTAGTTTGAAGTTTTTGATATAATGAGAAAGCGTACAAATTTATGCATTGTATCATATAGTTGTGTACAGTATTTTCAAACATTTATCATAGTTCTATCATAGATACAAGACTTGGACATAAAACAGTCTTGGCAAGCTGATTTTTAACTTAAGACTTGGAGGACTCGGCACAGACTTGGTAGGCTAACTTTTTGACTTGGACGTTGAAGGTAGGTTTTCAAATCAAATAAACCCTACCCCATAGAGTGATGTGTTTTTTCCATTATATTTTCATTGAATGCTCCTAGAAAAGAAATAAAATTAGCTATGATGGTTTTTTTTTCACTATTGCCAATTGATTCTAAGTTTTCTTTAAGAGGCTTGGGGTTGTAATATCAAAGGGGTCTCTTGTAGTCAATAGAGAAAGAAATTCAAGAGATTGTAACAAAGATGTGATAATAACAAAGCACAAGGTTCAAAGAAATGAGATCATAATGTAAAAACAAAAGAGAAAAATTATGTTTTTATCATAACAATGATTTTAAGGATTGACTATGAAGAACAATCATCATAAGATAGCAGTGAATACAAAAAATGGCAGTGCCAATGAGTTATCAATATAGTGAATAAAGAGTTCCAATTTTCAATGCATGATAATAGTAGTCCAAGGAATGCAATGGATAGGAAACAAATACAATATATAGAGAGAAAATAGTTCCAAATGATCACTATTATATCAAAGCATATGAGTGTCAGAGGATCATAGCAAAATAAAGGAGATAATAACATTTGTTATGAATGCCATGTGACCCAATATCATGCACAAAGAAGATGTAAAAGACCATGGAACAGAGTGAAAAGGGGTCAAATTCAATGAGATTCATTCAATGTCAAAGAGCATTATCAGTATATCAATGAAAGCACAAGATTGTAATAGCAATGAAGCAATGGAAAGCAAGAACAGTATATGCAACATCAAGATCACTGTCATAAAGGATGAAGATCAGCATGAGGTTTCAGGATTCAATATTTCCATTTACCTTTAGATTGTAACCTTGTTTAATGTCCTGCCCTTTCTTGAATGTACTGGTGTTGAAACCCAGAAAACACTGCTCAACAAGCTCTGGCATTACAAAAATGGAAACCACCACTCTTTGCATTCAATGGTTGTTTGCTTCGTTAGACTTGCAATGTACTCTCAGACCGAAGCTTTTTCTTGATATCTTCTGTTATGGAAAACCTTAAAACACGTGCGGGAGCTGAAATACCAAATTGTTGATTAAACTTTGAAACTTCCCTCCAACATGCAATCACAATGTTTTATGCCAAAAATAAACTTCTTGAGATTCCCTCCAAATGCATACATGACCCAATCGACCAAGGCACCAAAAATATCTATTTTTTTGTCTACCAAAAACACCTATTACTAAAATGCACCCAAAAAAACTATTGTGTGGAAGGCATGTGAAAATTAATCCTCATTTTTAGGGTAAAAAAATTCATCTATCTACATTGTCATTTTAATATAGGTTGTGAAAATTAAGATAAGCATGTTGTGCTCCTAAAATTACTAGAGTTCAAACTTGTATAAAAAATAACATCTATAAAAATGATGAACACACAATTGATTTCATATATTATAAAATAATTCTATTTTAAAAAAATAATTAACAATATAAAGCCTGAAAGAGAAAATTTTCACATACCAAAAGTGATCATTGTTATTTCTATTTCGAATTATTAAGATGCTCGAGTATATCAGCAAGCAAAGATAGAAGTGAATAAATCTTCATTTTTATTGCAATTGGATTGTTTAAATCATATTTTATTAGTGAAATTTGACCACAATTTCTCTTTGATACACTTGACATTCTAAAACAACAGGAAAATCAAACTAGCTTCAAATCATAGTTAAAAAAATTAATGATTCATTAACATAATGAGTAATAAAAGTTAATGAGTAAAAATGTTTATAATTTTTTTTATAAAATACATAAAGGCCTTAAGACTGCACTGAGAGGCAATGCCTTCCACGCAATAGGTATTTTTGGTGCACCAAGCAACGTAGGCGGCCAAATGGCCTGCTTAGGTAGGGGTCCAATGAGGGGGGCTTAAGCTCTATGGATTATGATCAAATTTGAAAGAAAAAAGAATAGAGGAGTAATAGTCGTTTATTTAGTCATTAATTTAGCCATATATTTAGTCATTTTTATTTGTCTAATATTAGTCATTTATTTAGTCATTTAGTTGTGATTTTACCCAATGACCAACTTAGTCACTTATAAATGACCAAATTAGTCATTTATTTTCCAAATACTACTAGTGTTAGTCACGTAGTCATTTATTTTCCAAATTATACTAGTGCTACTATTATGCTACAATACACTAGATTGTGCCAAGTAGCCACAATTTCCATTGCCAAACAGGGACCCTAACACAAAATTGTTGCACCTCTATCCCAATAAGGATCATACACCTCAGCATCCCTTTGTAAAAGGCTCCATGTTGGAGATGCCCATGCTAACAATAGAGACCTTTTTGGCAGATCAATATATGGAAGGCCACAGTATGATTCCAATGGAGAAGGAATAATATTAACAGGTCACAGTGAGCTGCAATATTAAATGTCCCTTATGAATCAGGAATTACCAATTGAGAGCCAATTTATCTCAAAATTAGCATATCATTTAAATGCATAAATTGTCCTAGGTATAGTTCAAAATGCAAGGGAGGCATGCACATGGTTGGGATACACTTATCTTTCCATTCACATGCTATGAAGCCCAGTTATATATGGTCTATCTGTTGATGCTTTACAGAAAGACAATACCTTAGAAGAGAGAAGGGGAGACTTGGTAAGCATAGCTGTGATTTTCAATTTAGTACATAGTAATTTTACTATGGTATTGTTAGACAAGTATGACCCTTGAATTTTACTTTAATGGTACTAGTTAGTGCTTCTGATAATTGAACTCTTTATGTTAACAGATACATTCAGCTGCAACTACCTTGGACAAAAGTAATTTCGTGAAATATGATTGGAAAAGTGGATATTTCTAGGTTAATGATCTAGGACGGATAGCCAATTATTACTACATTACTCATGGGACAATGGCTACTTATAATGAGCACTTGAAGCCAATAATGGGTGATATTGAGCTATGTCGATTGTTTTCATTAAGTGAAGAGTTTAAATATGTGACAATAAGAGAAGAAGAGAAGATGGAACTTGCAAAGCTCTTAGACCATGTTCATATTCTAGTGAAGTAGAGTTTGGAGGAGCCAAGTGCAAAGATCAATGTTTTTCTCCAGGCTTACATTTCACAGCTTAAGCTTGAAGGTCTCTCCCTCATGTCTGATATGGTGTTTATTACTTAGGTATGTATTTATATTGAAAACCTGTGTAGCACAAATCATAACCATTTTATCAATTTATAAGTGGGTGACTTGAATTTTGTATCCTTTGTAATGAAAATGATAACCATTTTCTACCTTTTTATAAGTGGGTGACCTAAGAATTTTTGGTTTTCCATGAAAATATAAATTTATCCTTTAGGATGTTGTGCATGTCCACCCTCTTGCTTATTTTTTTAACCATACATCCCATTCTTAAGTCCTATCTTCTCGAAATCATTTACCTTTGTTAGACAAAAGGAATTTATAATTTGTTATGGAAGCTGTTGGATGATGCACGCTATGTAGTTCTAAATATTTTTTTTTTCTTTGGTTATGTGTCGCAGAGTGCAAGTCACCTCCTTAGAGAAATTTTTGAGATTATCCTAAAAAGAGGATGGGCTCAATTAACAGAGAAGGCACTTAACTTGTGCAAGATGGTTGCAAAGTACATGTTGAGTGTTCAAACTCCACTCCAGCAATTTAAAGGCATTCCAAATGACATATTGACCAAAATTGAGAAGAAAGATTTAGCTTGGGATCGGTATTATGATCTTCCAGCCCAGGAGATTGGAGAGCTCATTTGTTTTCCAAAGTTGGTAAAAACTATTCATAAGTTTGTGAAAATTTGATTAAAAGGGACTGTAAATACCTAGGTTTGAATAGGATTGAAGTGCCTAAAATAATGATACAAAGCTTCATATGAAGGATTTCTTAATGCAGATACAGGAAGCAGCTGCAAATCTAGCAATTTAGTTGGGGGTGGATATTTTCTGGTAGGATAAGATGTCTAAATGAAACTGAAAAAAAATTATGTGATCCCAACCATTTTTTAGAGACAACACAAATAAAATATTGAGGTGGAAGAGGTTCATGTATTGGGACAATGAAGCTAAGGTTATGATCATCTTCCACATACTGCATCTTCAACATAAAATACTCGTGATGGAGTATAAATTCACCAGCATTGTCTTCCACTATAATCCAGAAAGGTTCAACATCCCCATCAGACCATCGCGAGAAGAGGACACCTCGTCTCGCCAATAGAAGATCCTTACACCGATGAAAAAATAAAACTGTCGACTCATCGCTAGAACCAAAAGACACGTCTGTCCAATAGACTGATAAGGTGGGAGAATTCAGTTCCATTTTCTATAATGTGGTAAGAGTCATACAAGTAACACTCTGTCAGGCTGGGGAACTCTTCTTGGAGGATCTAAATGATTTTCCTCTTTTTTATAAGACTATGTTAGCAGTGCCACCTAGATCGCAGTTGTTTGGTGGGATTCCAAACCTAGACAACGAGGTGTAGTGGAAATATCATAGAGAGAAGCTAAAAGCTACCATGATTTTTTTGAGTGAATTTATATCAGAGTCTTGCTTAGCATGGCTTAAGACATGTGCAAATGATATTCTCTCTATAGATAGGCTTGGGGGAAATTATTTGCTTGATCTTGTGGAAAGTGGCAAGGAACTTGCAAAGAATGAGGCATTCATCATAGAAACAATAGACAATCTAGATGCATTTGAAGGGAACTTAGAGTGGCTAAAAATAGTTTTTGGTTCAAATGTTGAGTTTTCATTGCGATGCATGTGTGAGATTGTTTTGAAGCACTCAAAGCGTCTATGGGATGAACTTTTTGAAAACTTATTTGTTAGTAGGATGAAAAAAATAATAGCTGATGGATTTGTAGATATGCGTGAGATAGTTAAGGTTGGTAAATGCCTTGAAGCCATAGTTACATCTCTAGCAAGTTACAAATATGTTGAAACCCATTTGTACAGATTAACTACTAGTGAGGGCTATCTTGTCAAGAGAGGGGACCTAAAAACTGTGAATTTATCTGGGTTGAGTTTTAGATTTATGATGACCAATGATAAAGACTGGTTTGGTCACCTTAACGCTTATTTTGGAACTAAGGTTAGTCAAATAAAAGATACCACAGATGAGGGGTCCAAGAATATTCTACAAGACCTATGTTCTTCATGCACATAAATCAACTTCAAGGATAAATGATTTAGCACCTTATTTGCAAGAGCAATGCTTCCATTTTATCTCAACATTGATTGTTGAGATTGAAGAACATCTTGCACATCTTTCAGAAGCTCTCTATCAAGAAATGAAAAATGAGGAGATGCCAGAAAAAATGAATAAGGAGACACTAGAACCGACAGTTAGAGTGGAAAGGGCACTTTTCTTAGGAAGGCTTTTAGTTGCTCTCAGGTAGAAATTGGTGTTTCTAAATACTATTGTTACCAATTTGACAAAGAGGGAATTGTTGGATCCATGTAGAGAGGATACAACATTGAACAACTAGTAGCATATAACTAGTGAAATGAATAAAATTATGACATAAGTGACTGCTTAGACTAAAGGTATAGAATCACAACTGCATACTTCAAACTTTTCACTGTCTATTCTTGCACTATTTTGGGTCACTCAGTCATTATTATAGCTCATTTTTCCCATTTCTAGTCCCAAAACTCATCACAGGTGTGCCAAGTCACTCAACCTAAAATCCCTTCTACTGTAAAACTATGTTCCCCATCTTTCAAATGGCTCTATCCCAAGGGAATGTGCTAGTGTCTAGTTCAAATTTAAATTCAAATTCTCTCCAAACCTATGAATTCTCACCCTAATGATTTTTCTAACAATTTCTCACTTTATAAAAGCAAACTTAGCACTCATTTGGAACCATAATTTCTCTCTCTAACATCTTGATCCTCCTCATATTCCTCTACTCCCTAAAAACCTTTTTTTTCCATTTTTTTGAAGAACATGCACCCTTTTATGCTCTCAAAGGTTCTTGGTGGAGAACATGATGTTTTTAAAGCATGGATAGACAATTTGGTTTTTTTTGTTCATTTTCCAATATGTCTTTTAAGTGTATTTGCATGTCCTGTGGGGACATGTCTCCTAAAAGTTAAGAGGCATTCTAGAGAAATATATGGAGAGATCCAAAACTATCTTTGTTTTTTTCTAGGCATATCCAAACCCATCTCCCATTTAAAAATATGTTTCTATCACAGAGACACATACCAGGAGTCATATTCACTTGACACAAAGTTTACATAATCATCATTTTACAAACTTGAGATAAGAAAAAAAATTCAAATCATTCTAGCACTTTGACAATTAGAACACAGTGAACTATGGACATACCTGAATATCATCATTGAAGACAAGGTGATATGAAGAGTACTTCTCCAGCAAGGTAAAGGCATTGTGATTAGAAAAGTCTTCAAACTGTCATAATAGCGCACGTTTCTTCAGTTTCATTAAGATTTTGTAAGCTAAAGCAATAAATAGCATAATATGGATTAATGCTCTAAAAATCACAAATAATGGATTAACGAATATTTTGCATACATTATTTCTTCCAACAGCTAAATATTGTAGATTAGGTATTAATTGAAGATGCAATTATTACAAAAAAATTGTGTTAGGTATTCACTATCAGTTACAGAAGGGAAAATTCTATAGGAAAACTTAGACCATATTCTTAAACATTTTTGAAAAAGGAATCTCAAGTTAAAGATCCATTTCAATTAAAAGTAGGGGCTCCTCCCAACCTGGATAAGGACTTTCTCTCCATAAGCTTGTTTGACAGTAGACATGAACTCATGAAGAAGTTGGTCACCATATTCCTTGAACACATAATATAGTTAGAAAATTGTACTATGTAGACTTGGGCCATAGGAAAAATTAAAAAAGTAAAGATGAAAATATTTTCTAGTCAAGAACAAAACCTATCCTGTAGCATGTCTCTGTCTAAGCCCTAAGTAGAATTCATCATTCAGCAATGTTCCATTGTTGGTCCCGACATCAATAGTTACTAGAAGGTACTTCTCACATACAAATTGTCAGACTAGAATCAGTGTCATATATGGCTCAGGCTATCATATAGCATAATTTAAATCCATATTACCCTAAATGCATTTTACTCCAGAACTTAGTGGTGCAGGTGCACCCTTGCAAGGTCATGCCTCTATGAGGCAACTTCAAGTTTTTGGTGTAAATATGATGTATTAATTTTGTAATAATTTCTAAATGGCCACTTTCAGCATGTAATAGGTCCTAGTTAGTAATTTTAAGTTTATTAGGCATAAAGTGTAAAATTTGAAAAAATTGACAAATTGTTGTCAATTCAAATTTGTAAAAATGCAACAAAATTGCATGATGATGGAGGGTGAAGAGTCAAAGTAGTTGAAGAATTATTTTTAGGAATTGGATTGGATTTATAAATTCATGTAGTAGCCTCACACATTTTGAGGAAGGTTGGGGAAGGATGTATGAAGAAGATTATTAATGAAAAATTCTATTATTCTAGTATTTTCATGGATTTTAGACCACTGTACGGCCATTTTTGTGCAAGTAACCACTCCTCCTCCATTATAGATTATATCCCTGTGAGTCTCCTTTAATTTTCATTTGATTTCATTTAAAACAAATTTATTTTTGTAAGAGTTATGAGTAATTTTGTCCAAGGCGGGTTAAAACCCTTAACTAGGGTAACAATGTGCAATGAAAATTAAGTTTCTCCTGTTTGCACCATTGGAATCACCTGAAAATTTGTGAGAAGGAATTTTTATATGTCCTTTAAAGGATCCCAAAGTTACAGAGTCATAGAATATTATTTAGGTTAGTTTCTAGCAAGCACTAGGTCTATAAATGGAGAAAAGACTAGTAAAACCAATGCATAGTGATGTTCTATTGAGTCTTGTTTGTGTTGTATGAACCCATATTGGGTATTAATGATTTAAATGGATGCTAAGATGTATTTATAACCATTACATGTTATTTTATGTTGAATCTACAATTTTGAGTCCATTCATTATGAGATTGTCTTGTTAAGACAGTTTGGAGGACAGTCCTATTAAGGACAAAATTTGTAGATGTTGTTGTCATGCATCTTGAAAGACCATGGAATCATCTGAAAAGGATTTCTTTGAGGAGTTTTGAATGCCTTTGAATCAAGTTGTGAATCCTTGAGAGATCATTATTGTGGTATGTCAGATTGAATGAACTTTGGAAGCCTAATTAGGTCAATTGGGACAGTCTAATTTGGAAGTTTTCATGTCTGAAATGTTTCAATTGGTAATTGACTTTGGTTTAGTCATTTTAATGTTCTTTAAGGTGTTTTGAAGATTCATCAAGAATTTTTATGCCATATTCTCAGTTTTGGTGTTGTGAAACATGAGTTTTGTGAAGGAAAAGTGAGTTCTAGTTGCAAGGACAAGCAAGAATTGGTTGTGCTCTTGTCAAGTTAAATTTTGGTTGAGAGGTTTGTGGTCCTGCATTGCATCACTTAGTGCCAACCTTTTGAAACATACACAATAAAAGGGAAAAACATTGATACCTTTTAAATGGTATCTTACTAGCTAAAATCCATTTAATGAACTAAGATTATGCAAGTTTGTGCATGAGAAGAAATACAGGCAGTACTCTGATAATCAATAGAAACAAGGTGGTCTATGCAACTTAATAATGTTCTAAGTCAAGTTTTATGTTGTACCAATTTTCTAGAATCAACCAGAAATAAGTTACCAGTAATAGCCATAGTCATTTGATATATTTAATATATTTAAATGCTCAAAGATAGAAGAAAAAAGGTCAAAAACCACTAAGTAACCAAAGCAGAAATTGAAAACATTTTAAATCTCTGGTTTGCATTCCTTTTACAATGGAAATTATTCATGCACCTAAATAGATATTTTGCAAATGCAACGCAAAAACTTTGAGGTAAGTGGATTGAAGTGGATGAGATCCAAACTAAAAATCCACTAATTGACAGGTCACTTGTTTACAACTTTCAGACAAACCTTGGAAATACCAAAAGCCTAGTTGTGACCTAAATTCCCACTACATCAGAAGAAGATAGATCTAATAGGTGAAAGAATTAAGATATGAAAGTCCTCACCACATAGTGAGAGACCAGGTAACATGCACTAAAATCTAAATGTCCTTGTAGCATAACAATTTTATCAGATCATTAAGGAAAAAATCACGATAATTAAAAATTGAAAGAAATGCTTGATAGAAAATTAATGAATCCCAAAACATATCAATGAAAACTTTTGAAATTTTAGAGCTTTTTATAGTGATTCTTTAAGAAAAAATCAACTAAAATACTGTATTACAGTGTCACCTAGATGGAAATTTCTAATTTACTAATGAAATAGAAAGATGACAGAAATCCATTAAGTAAAAATACCTGATGGTCTAGGCGAGTGCCATCAAAAGGGACTTCCAATTGTCGTTGAAGATTTCACAACCTTTCTTCCTAGGATTTGATCAGATATCATTAGCAACTCTCAAATATAATATATATGGGCAGTTGTGACTGTTAATAGCTATTTAAAAAATAAATAAATATTGCAATGAAGCTCTCTGGATCCTGAATCTTTCATTTAGTAAAAAATATAGACAATAATTCCACAATTGTAACAAGTTTATTAAATCAAATGACATTCATGTTGAGCATTACATCATGTGAAAATGTAAAATAATATTTGATTCATAGTAGCTACTTATGCAGATATGAGAAACAAAATATGCCACCAAACAAAACACAAACTAAAATATTACATAATGTTCTACAAAAATTGAAAAAAAGTTGCCTAAATGAATGGAATGACAACTATAAATTTCAACAAGATCATATTTTGAAGGCACCCACATGGTTTAACCTACTTCAAGAACTTACTATAGGCCTTTTTCTTTCAAGAGATGATTTTGTTTCTTGCATACTATCAAATTTTCTATTATGCAAGCATTTATAAACTAATAAAAAATGAAGAGATTTTAGTTAAATTTGCATACTTGAAGAGGACTAAGATTGAGTGTAACAACCTTCTATTTGTTCCCTTGATTTCCTGTGAGAGAACGAAAAATAAAACTTCCCAACCATGTTCCTGATCCCAACACAACATTTGTTGTAGCCACAACCAAAATAACTAGAAATTAAGGCCTTAAATAATGAAACTCAAAATAAGGTTGCATGCTAATTACATGCTTGTAATTGTAGAAGTTAGGAGTGTGAGTTCAAAGAACAAAGACTCTTTATTGTTGAAACATATATTTTTTGCTCCTATGGGCTACTCTTGCACTTCTAGGGTTTTTCACCTAAAAGGAGAGAGATAGGAGGTAAAAATGCTAATGGTTCACTCAAATTATGTTATGTTCAATGTTGTCTAATGTAAATGAAGTAAAATAAATGCAATTGACTTATCTAAATGAATGAATATGAATGCAAAAGTGAAATTAAAGTTATGTTTGAAAACACATTGTGATATGCAAACAATGAAGTAAATGAAGAAAATATGTAGAACATAATAAGATGAGTTAAATCAGAGTGCACCTGGGTGAATTATGATGAATCTGGAATGTTGTGGATG
The DNA here is from genome assembly GCA_007258455.2 of Sequoia sempervirens. Taxonomy (NCBI): domain Eukaryota; kingdom Viridiplantae; phylum Streptophyta; class Pinopsida; order Cupressales; family Cupressaceae; genus Sequoia; species Sequoia sempervirens. Next base: position 16,264 of record VDFB02284396.1, read on the forward strand.
CTAGCTAAAATCACTAATTTTTCATAGTGGGACTCATTCACCCAGGGTGGCGAATCAGTCCTCCTCCTGGTGAAAAACTATCGGGAACAAGTTTTTGTCTATCGAGATCCAGAATCTAACAAAATTCAAGTTTTACATCCTAAGGTGGGACTCATTTTCCACAGGTGGCGAATCAATCCTCTCCCAAATTTCTGAAAAAATCACGAGATAACTCTGCAACACCAGATCTGGGAATCATTGCTTGTCGGGTTGTCGAAGAAAATTCTACAGGAAACTGACAAAAAACCTTCTCCAAGCTTGAAATAGACTTCAGTTGACTTGTAAACCAATCTTCAACACCAAAAATCTTGTCAAATCTGCACACAAAAGGCTGCAAACAAACATGCAATATAGGGGGGAAATGGTTTAGGGTTAGTGAATAGGGGTTTGCCTTGGTCAAACCCAACTTTTGGTAATCAAACCCTTAATGAAACAATGAAATGCAAGAGAAAGATAAACTAATAACATGTAATTGCTATCAACTTACCAAAACCTTGATGATGCAAGTCTAAAGTAATGTCAATGGCTGCTCCAAAGTGCTTGAAAAGATGTTGGAAAATGCTTGAATGCTTGAATGAATAGGTGAATAAATGAACTTGATGAATGGGGGTTGAAATGAGGTGAAAATCACTTATTTATGCACACTTGTGCCTTAGTTACCCATTCATACCTTAGCACAAGTCGACATCAAGTGTTTTTGAAGAAAATCCCGAAAGGAAATTTTAAAAAAAATGAATTTGGGGCCAAGGGGGACTCATTCACCACCCATGGCGAATGGGTCCCACCTAGTACTTGAAAATGTGTGTCAGGAAATATGTTGTATTTAATGTTGTTTGTTGGGATAATACTCAAAAATACACTTAATTAAGCATATGAGAGCATAAAGGGGCCAAATAAAGCATGAGAAAGGGATAAATAGTGAAAATATGCCTAGAAAAATGTGAAACTTGTTACAAGACTTTACAACACTTCAAAATAGGACTTGTTTAATGATAAAAAAAAGGTGATTTTTTAGGTGAATTGCAATAAATAGAGTCTAGAAGAGTGTAGAAATTTCTTACAACACCTTCACAAGATGTTGTTCTTTGAATTTTAGTACCTAAATAAGCATGTTCAAGCCATGCTACACCATAAAATCAAAGAAAAATAGACAAACACCATGAAACAAGACCTAAAAGGCCATGAAAATGACAAGGGGCCATTTTTTTATGGCACATTTAGCCCCCACTTTAGTGAGAGGATGAACCTGCTTGAAACTCACACTAAAGTAGCCATGAACATCGAGAGGAGGGTTCAAATGTACAAGTATGTTAGCAAGATGGAATGACAACGATCAAGAGGGATGATGAAGATCCCATGGAAAACTAGCCATAAGAACAAAAGAACACACAAGTGTTGAGATGAATTGGATGAAGCTTAGATCGCCAATCCAACTAGTTATGGATTAGATCTAGGCTGGTTGTTTGAAAAAGAGAATATGTACTCACTCTGGGGCCATGAACTTTAGGTTGGCTGCGAGGTGAGAAGGTCCAAAAAGGTAACATACATACGCTAGTTGGTATGCACTCACAAATACAAAAGTGGCTATGGGGAAAATTCATGCCGCTAGGTGGCCTTCCCACTCAACCATATTAAAGTTATACCCATTGATAACTTTAACAAGGCACCACAAGGAAAAATGTTCATGAACAAAAAGACAAAGTACCACAGTCATGCAAGCTACGTTATGCAAGGTGGAAAAAGGAAAATATGTAAAATGTAAAGGATGTTCAAAGGAGTCTTGTTTAGTTCATGCAAGGTCAATCACTTCTGGAACATTGTGTCTAATTTCTCCAAGAGAGGACCAATCAAATAATAGTATATTCGCAACTTAGGGGATGCAGTGTGTCACATCAAGCCACCAAGAGGAATGTAATATGTTGAGATAGATAGTCTACAAGGGTATTTCATCTTTGCCAAGGCCAGCATCAGAAAGGAGGCCCAAGAATAACTTAACAAGAATAAAACAGAGTAAACAAAGAAATGTGCCACTGCACACTCCCAATTGGAAGCATAGATAAAAAATTGGGAGAAAACATCCAAGCGGTCGGAGTAGTATATCAATTTTGTATACAATGGCCCAACACAACAAAAGGTCTTTGCACCCAGATACTTCATATAGAATATTAGATAACATAAGTGGTGTATGGCCTGCTTAAAGACCCATCCATATTCATAAGAGATCAAGTTGATTCTCTCCACAACCAACTATAACCACTCCATACTCAGCGTAAACAGGTGAAAGAACAAATCAAACAGCTAAGGGAGATAGTCAGTATTCATTTGAGACTTCTCCAGGAAATTTTGAAGGAAGCAAAGCAGGTAGCACACAATATTTCAATTCCAATCAATCTTTGGGAGGTAGAACTCACACTTGCTCACATCCAAGGACAAATGGGTACATTTCTACATGCACAAGCACATTGGGCTTCAACAATAACAAGGCTCAAATTGCAATACAAGCATATCCTTCCCAATTAAGCATCATGTCTTGAGGACAAGACATTATTTTAAAAGGGGGATGATGTTAGTAGGTCAAGGATAGGGTTAGAACCTACCGCAGACTATTGCAAATGGTCCATGGAGGGAAAAAAAAGTCATTAGTTGTAATAAGAGCCATGTCACTTAAAAGTAATGGATACATATATATGCAATGTAAATCATATGCAGAAGATATAGATATAGATAGAGATAGAGATAGATAGATGCATAGGAGAATGAATATATGAATTTTATGAGACATATTATGAAACATAGACTAAGACCTACTCTTGTATGAGACTATGATATAATATAAAGAATTTATAAGGATTATATATATGTACAATGAATGTATGAATGTTTCTTTTATTATTGATATGATATGCATTAAGTATATCCTTTGGGGTATAAACAGACTACATAAGAAGTATTGGGGTACAAATATTTGGATTGTACTTCCCCATACTTATTTCCAACATCCATTATAGAAGTAGAGTACAAGGATGTGACACATGCCTATAAAGAGGTGATTTGATTATAGAGATTGTGCTCAAGTATTAACTTTGAATATAGACAAGTCAAAATTAGATGTGATGGCTATAGTACTATTTGTTTAGTAAAAAACCTAATGTACCTTTATCATATGAAGTGTATTGTGTTTAGTATCACTTTGTTCACAAGATGGTTGAGGGTGGAATAGTCATGATATAAAATGTTGACACTTTGGTTAATATTGCAAATTCTCTTACTAAGCCAATGAGCATAAATAAATTAAATTGGCGTAGAGAGGCCATGGGCCTTGCCTCTTCTAGCATTTAATATATTTTTTAATTTCCCTTTACATCTTTACAATGTAAATGTCAAGTGAGATAATTTTTAGGATTAGGTATGTCATTCACATTGCAAATTCAACTGTTACAAATTATATTTAATTTTGTAGATGATAAATAATGTCTAGTCTCCAAAAATCATGGAATGGGTGAAAATGGATATGCATGTCAGGGAAGGGAATTTATTTATTATGTTTATTTTTCAACATACCTTGATTATTGATTAAGAAGATATTGAATAAGGATGTTACATCTAAATAGTCAAAATTAATAGTTTAAGTGTAGTTCCCTAAGTTTTTTCCCAAGATATTAATGGTAAATGAATAATTTAAAAAATGATACAATTGTGACATAAACATGCCACAATACACACATACACACTAGAGATGTTGTAACACAATACAAAAATACTCATAGAATATGATCACATGCACAGAACAAGATTGCACAAGCAAAAAACATGACAATTTCATCATAATGACCATACAAGTAGATAAAGTTTTCTCTTGATGTGGTGAAAAAGGTACAAGAATAATAACCCCCATCTCTCATGAATGGATAAACTACAAATATAAATACACCCTCATTTCAGATTCCAAGGAAACCCAAGTATTGTTCCATCCCACAAAATACACCAAGACACAATCACGAATCCTAAAAATGTGGAAACAACATCCAATCGTAATTGATGTTAAATAGGAGGTAAATTGACTAGGTAGGTCACTTTCTCAACCTAAAAGGAATAAGAGAAGTAGCATTTCCTCTTGAGGCATGAAATTAGACACAAAATAAAGCATAAATACAAAAGGACATAATATCTCACCAAACTAATATGATAGGCATTCAAGGTAGACCCTAAGGAATAACTTTCATTTAACATATTTTGTAAATAGTTAGCAACTAACCTTATCCTAGAATCACCCTTTTTGGACCCAAATTTCTTTTTTTTCTAGTATAAAATTACCTAACTAATCTATGTTGGTTTGAATAGGGGTATTTCTTATTCAATTTCTCATTTGAAGTGTGAACAAGGCACATTGTTTAACTATTCATTAGTTAGGACCTATTCAAGCATGTTCACATATTATGTTTACTTAATTATTTAGTAATATTTATATAATTATTAGGTACACATGTGATCTTATCTTTAATTATCTCATGGCATATGATTAAGACACATGCCACAATATTTTCTTTTCATATATCTCAATCTTGTATTTATAAGCAAGGCATCATATGTACATTTTCATATAGATGTCTCATAGATTATAATTTATTTTCTACCACAATCAAGAAATTATTTCTCCTATTAATTTCTTATTGAAGGTAATCTTTGGTCTTATAGGTGATCTCAAAGCTTGAATCCATTGGTGACTCTTACATGGTATTAGAGCTTTAGATATGTAAACCCATCTTGAATTTGGGAGATAATCAAGTAGGATATTTCTTTGCATGAACTTTGAGGAAAAATGACCTCACCCTTGAGTCGAGAAGGCCCAAAAACCCTTATTCTCATAAATGGAACTCTATATTTTGGAGTCATTTTTATGTCATTTTAGGAGGGTTTGAAAAAAATTGTAGAAAATTTATTTTTATGGTCATACAAAATTCATATTGTAAAAATCTATACCTATCATACCTTGACCTACCATCCAATCATAGTATATAGGAGTCAGTAAATATAATATTGCCTTTGTTTGTGTCAATCTATGCATCAGTTTGCCTCATAACGACATCATAAGGTATGAATTTGTAATTTTTAAATTAAAATATTGTTAAGGCTAAGGCACATTTTTGGTACTTGGTCACTTGATCACTAATGGGGGTTTCTACCCAGTCCCAAAGGGACTTATCCCCATGGGAAACACAATCACAACCACCCGATCCTGTCACCTTCAAACCACTCTACCAGAAAATGTTGTTGAACTCGTCTCCTCCATCTAGCTATGTGAACCAAGTAGCCTGAGAAACTTTTTCCAGCCAAAGACTAGTGAAACTTCCTAGATCCACTACCAATGGGGAAACACCATTGAATCTAGCTGCCCAAAAGCATTATGGCCCCTTTTTGGCTTGTAAGGTAGCTATTTTTTTGTGATCCATAATTTTTCATCAAAATTTAGAATCTTGAAAATGATATATCATCGAAAATTTGGTTCCAAGTATTTTTTTAGTGGTGTAGATCTCATTATCAGATTTTTCTAACGATACATTTTATTGTTGATTGAAGTTGGATCTTTATTTTTTACTTTTGAGAGCTCATAACATAGATCTTCAATTTTCATAATTCTTACACTGGAAAGGTATTGGGGGAGCTCTACACATTTTTCTATGCACTTTTTCTAGATTTATAGATCTAAGTAATTTTTTTAGTTTATTGTATATTTAAGCTTTGATTGATTACTTGGAAATCCTAGCACTTGGAAAACTTTTATTTTGATCAAATTACTTCATATTAACTACTTAATATGTATTGAGATTTTGTATCTCTAATTTTATCATTTGAGGAGTGTATCATTGTAAAATCATGGGTTATGCAACACATCCTTCCATAATCATTTTGATTAAGGACAATTATGAGTCTAGAAAAAAAGAAATCCCGATGCATTGTAGGTGGCTCAATCTTTTGCCTCATCTTTATGGACTCATCCCTAAGCTAGATACACCTTGAAAGAAATTAGTTTAGGATAATAAAATGATCATATCTTAGGATTGATTGGTACAACTATTGGTGTTGATATTTTTTGGGAGATCTCATATACTAAATTCCCTCACACACTTTCAATTGGAATTTGGGAGATATTTGGAGACCCACATATCTCTCCACTCCCAAATGATCCTGCATCAGATTACCTCATTCCACTTTATGATGTAGACAATATACCTTTAAATTATTATACATTAGAGGAGCTTTAATATGATGTAGAGCTTGAACACCTTGATGGTATATAGAGACCTCTCATGTTGATCCTTCTCCTCCTATTGAGACTAAATCTCTATCATCTTTTGCTTCATCAAAGTTTAGATTTTTTTCAAGAGCTTCTATTGATTCATTGCAATAAGTAAATCATAGCCTTCTAGATTTCAATCATTGGGATTCCTATTTATCAAGCGCTACACCCTTGTTTATGGAGTCTCATATTGCAAATTCAAAAGGCTCATTTGAGGGGTTATCAATCCTCCTTGATGGAAACCCCACCATAGATTTTGTTCCATCAACTTCATCTTTGGATCGTGTTTATTGGGTGAAGCCACAATAGTGGTTTACAATTGAAGTGAGGAAGGAAAAATCACAAAAAATGAATGCATGGCAAAAAAATTGATTTTAGGGGTTCATACGAACCTATTAGTTCGACTGAACCCATCAGGGGTTCGGACGAACCCTCCTAATACTTTCCCGCCAAAAAATCCATCAAAACACCTTATAGAAGGGGGGTTCGAATGAACCTTGGTTCAAACGAACCCCCTTTATTCCTCATCCCCTCCTTGAGACACAAAAAAACCCTAAATTTTGGCACTTCGGAGGTCGAGTTGAGGATGAAAATGGAGGAATCTTCACAAACCCAACTTGAATCAGGTAGTCCTTAGAACGAGCTATCCAACGAATATAATTTTAATATGTTTTGGTTTTATTATGTATTTGTTTTTTTAGTTTTATTAAACATAGGTTTTTCATCAAAAATGAAGGTCTATGTTCTGCACATGCGGAAAAATAGCAGATTATCAAAAAAAAAATTGAAAAATGAGTGCACCAGATATTGAAGTCCTTGATCCAACAAAAAAAAATGAATTTTGATATATACAAAAAAAGTTATGCGTTATACGATCGTGCTATGTCTGAATTGTAATTGGTTTGACTTTGAAACTTGATTAATGAAAAAATATTCAATAAAAAACTGTCTAACCAAGTGGAAGCACTAGATATCAGAGTTAAGAATCTAAATTCGAAAGAATTAGAATTTTATCCTTCATGGAAAAAAAATTATGCGTTATACGTTGTGCGTCACTTTTTAAAAATGTTATTTTTTGAGAAAAACCAATTTTCATGGGAGATGGAAAAAGAAGTGCAATCTGATTCCAAAAATTTTGAAAAAAAATATTTTTACAATCTATAGACAAAATGTGACGAGACTCTAGTTTTCATCATCTTCAAATTCTTCACGGTTTAGCCGCTATAGGTGCCTGAATGTGAAGATTTAGTTTTAAACAATAATTTTAGTGTCCAGTTTGGCCAAAAATTGTAAACCACTATTGTGGGATCACCCTATCATTAGTTACCACTTGATCTCAAATTTTCACCTTCTTTATTGATTAGGTGTGTACCTAATTTGATTGTGGTATCTTCTATGGATATTGCTACATATGAGAAAATTTTATAGACACCATCATCATTCATTTTGATTTTTCTTCCTACTGATTTGTATCTAAAATTAGAAGCCTTCTTGTATTTATACTTGGTTTTGTTTCTTCCTAGGGGAGGAAAGTTATTTGCGGGCATTGGATTATCTTCATTCCTACATCATCTATACATCTATTCATTCTTGTGTTTATTTACTTCTCCCTATGCTGCACTTAATGGGAGTGTTGGTGTGAAGAGGGTTATTTCTTCTCTAGTATCCCTTTTTTAGTTTTAAAAAAGCATATTATCTAACTATTCATTAGTTAGAACCTATTCACACATGTTCACATGTTAAGTTTACTTAGAGATTTAGGAATCTTTCTAGAATTATTTTGTACACATTTGATCTTATCTTTAGTTGTCTCATGACAGAGGATTAAGCCACTTGCCACAATCTTGTCTTGTCATACCTCTCAATGTTGCCTTTATAAATAAGGCCTCATATGTATATTTTTAGATAGATATATCTCATATATCATAATTTATTTTTCACCATAATTAAGCAATTGTTTCTCATGTTTCTCTCTTGTAGAAGGTAATATTTGGTCATTACAAGTGATCATGGGAGCTTGAGTACATTGGTGACTCTTAGAATATAGAGGTTCTTCCTAGTGATCCCAATATTAGGGTGATCCCACTATACTGATTTACAATTTTTGGCCAAACTGGACACAAATAATTTTTTCTAACTAAATCTTCACCTTCATGAACCTATAGCGACTAAACCGTGGGGAATTTGAAGATGATGCAAACTAGTGATTTGTGACATTTTGTCTGTAGATTCTAAAAAGAAAAAAAAAATCAAACTTTTTGGAATCATATTGCACTTCTTTTTCCATCTCCTTCGAAAACTATTTTTTCAAGAAACAACATTTTTAAGGAGTGATACTCCAATCAGATAACTTTACAACTTTTTTTTTCAATGAATGAGAAAATTCTATTTTTTCTGAATTTAGATTTGCACTACAATCTAGTGCTTCCAATTGGTTTCATAGTGTTTTATTAAATATTTTCCTTTAATCAAGTTTCAAGTCAAACCAATTACAATCTGCATGGCAGTGCATCGTGATAATGCTTAACTTATTTTTTATGTATCGAAATTCAGTTATTTTTTTTTGTTGGATCAAGGACTTCAATATCTAGTGCACTCATATTTTTCAAAAAAAAAATTGATAATCTGCAATTTTTCCACATGTGCATAACAGAGAGCTTGATTTTCGGTGAAAAACCTATGTTTAATAAAACCAAAAAAATAAATACATAATAAAACCAAAACATATTAAAATTATATTCGTTGGATAGTTCGTTCCAAGGACTACCATCATCCAGTTGGGTTTGTGAAGTCTCCTCCATTTTCATCCTCAACCCGAGCTTCGAAGCGCAAAATTCTACACTTTTTTGGTGCTTGAGGGGGAGAAGGGGGAAAAGGTGGGTTCGAGCGAACCAGGGGATTCGCTTGAACCCCCACGGGTTTTCTTGAACCAGGGTTCAAGCGAACCCCCTTTCCACAAGCCTTCACTTTTGGCTTTTTGTCGGGAATGGTAGGCCCCATCATTAAATGGGTTCGCTCGAAGGGGGGTTCAGTTTGCTCGAACCAAAAGTTCGTTTGAACCCCCCAAAAACCAATTTTTTTTGCATGGGGTCATTTTTTACAACTTTTCCTTCCTCACTGGAATTGTAAACCACTTTTTTTTGGTTTACCCATAACCTATTTCATCAATTTAATCACCTTTAGTAAAACACATAATTTTGAACTACTAGAATGTCCTATTTTGCATAACACAACGTCTGAAGACTCCATTCTTTTATTTTGAAGTAGGTGTAAGGATTACCTCCAAGCCTACTATTCAAAACGACATCAAAACCAAGTTGACAACATTTTAAACAAGTAAAAGTAGTAAAGACAAAAAACTATAACATTGTGAAGTCAAGAAGGTTGAACAATAAACATGTCATAGCACCTTCATTTTATGAGTTATTAAAAAACAATTTCAATCAATAACTTCTAATGTGCCTATACTTTAAACAAAATCACATGACTATTATTCATGAGATAACATGCATTTTAATCATTTCATCATAAGACTATATGAAGGATCCAAACTACTAATCATAGAGTTCAATATACCACATCATATTGATGATTCTTACTCAATCATTGTATCAAGTGTAAGACATTATTAGAATATTATTACACTACTTTATTTTATTTTTAATTAAAAACAAAGTGGGAGTTTTAAAAAAACACCACCCCTTTTTATTGAAATGTAATCTTATTATTGACAATGTTACAACTCTCTAATTGCGAGGTTGATCTTTGAAGGACACAATATCTCGCCCATGAACAGAATAACCCCCATCAACTATAAGATTGTGCCCATTGATGTAGGAAGCCTCATCAGATGCTAGAAACAAGAAAGCATTGGCCACATCATCAACAGTAAGCTTCCTTCCATTGGTGGCATTCCTCTGCATTTCATCTGCAAGGACCTCCTTAGGACATTGCCCATTAGACACCTCATCAAGCCACTCTTCAATCATCTTTGTCACGATCCCAAAGGATGACACAGCATTGACACGTATTCCTGTCTTTGCCAACTCCACTGCACCGCTCCTCATCAACCCCAACAGAGCATTCTTGGAAGCCATGTAGCCATGAGAGGCATTATCTGTCTTAATGAGTCCCAACACACTGCAGTTGAAGAGTATGGAACCAGAGTTGCGCGGAATCATGACCCTCGCAGCGTGCTTCATGCCTAACAAAGACCCTGTCACATTCACTGCCATCACTCTTTCCCAAGTGTCCAATGGAACCTGAGTGATGGAATTACCATGAGCGTGCAACATACCCGCATTGTTCACCATGATGTCTAGACGTCCCTTCTCCTCCATTGCTCGATCTACAACCCCTTTTACATGGCTCTCGATTGCCACATCACATTTCACAAATGAACAACTCCCATGGAGCTCTTGGCAAACTTTAACCCCCGCCTCTTCATCGATGTCAGCAATGTACACATAAGCACCTTCTCCCACAAA
>VDFB02284397.1:0-63293 GCA_007258455.2 Sequoia sempervirens
GCCATGATGTTAATAAAAATATTGAAATTTGATCTAATACGGGTGAGACAAGACCATAACAGTTATGATCAGTTTGATCATAGTGCAAGCTTTGTGAGGAAGACTGTACTATTGATTTTAAATTTTAGGTTGGTCTCTTTCAAATTGGATACACCTTCGGTGTAAACAAAGAAAAATATTTGAACACTATTTAGATTCTAGAAGATTTCAAATAAACTATTTGTTAGCTATTATAATCTTATAGAAAAATATTGAAAAGTGGTAAATTTCTTATAGAAATTTGTCAAATATATTGAAAAACTTGAGATAAAGTTTCTTTGTATTGTTATAAAAATATTTTAGAACCCTTCATTGAAATTGGAAATTTTCTTTTGAGAATAAAAAAAAACATGAAATAATTGGGGGTTAAGGGTTAGGGCATGATAGAAACATGCACTAAAAAAAATAGCAAAGGCCAGCCTTCAGCCACGACAACCTTTGATGATGTAGAGCTTGAGAGGGGTGGCCTTATCTATCCTTTAAAGGTATTTCTTTTGCTTTCGATTTTTAGTTGAATGATTTCAAAGCCCTAGTCTTTGAAGCTAGTGGAGGGTCATAATTAAACCATCACATTCTTGTTTTATTAGAAAGTTGAAAATGGCATATAAATATATTTTTAGTCATGTTTCTCTATGAAAAAAATTCTAACCTTTATTTATTTATTTATGAATATATTTTTTAAACTTTGCATTAATTTAAAGAAAATGGTACAATATTTATAAAAAAGGGAAGGTGATATGAAAGCACATCCATGAATCTAGCAAAACAAAATGTAATATGTTTGCAATTATGATTATGCCACAAGGAAGACAATATTTATCCTCAAGTTTCCCTCAAACATCACCAAGGTTAGAATACTCAATTGGCTCCTAGCCAATGAAGCATTATCTTCAACATTCTCCTTCGGGGGCAACTAAGTGTGACCATAAGAAATGGTAAGGGGAACATGAGGAAATTTTTTGGTGTTCGACCAGCTAGTGTCCCACCGAGGAGATGGTAGACATGAAGATTGAGGCCATCCTTTATGGGCAACATTATCTTGGGATTTGGTAGAGGACCACGAGAGCAAGACTCATGATCTCCTCAGTTGTCTCTTTCTAGAAGAGTGGCTACATTCTCACCTACATCCTCAAGGAGGGGTGAAGTTGGAAGGCACCTGGGCCACAATGCAAGGGGAATTCTCCCAATGGTTCAATAACTCATGGAGATGCGAGACTTCAAGTGCAACTTTATCAACTTGCATTTGAAACTACATAAGAACATTAGAGCAAATCATAGCTTTAGTGTACAAAGAAAAAAAATTATTAGCAATGCTATGATTAAACAATGCAACATTTCTATTGTTCCAAATGTTGAATAAAATTTCCTCCTTGAAAGCGTGCCATATAGGGGTATACTTGTGGGGGAGATTAGGCCAATCTCCAAGCTCTAGCTTTTTCTAAGAATGTTTTAGTTGGAAAGTTCATGGGTGTTTTGGTCAATACTCAAAACCATGGATGATTGGATCAATCTCTATTTGGAACTCTAGTTGAAGAATACTATAAGCATTTTGTTTTATGGAAGAGGATTATATCCTTTCTTCTTGAAGCTAAAGAGGACAAAGATTTGATGTTTAGAGGTGACCCACATTATATGGGAGCAAAATGATTATATTTAAATCATGGGTATTTGGTCAATACTCAAAACCATAAATGATTGAATCAATCTCCATTAGAAAATATTGTCGAAGGGTTGGTTTTATGGCTCATATGAATCCATACTTTCTTGTTTGAGCTAAAAGAGGACAGAGATTCAATATTTTGAAGTAGCCCATATTTTATGGGGACAAAATGATTATATTAGAATCATTAGTACATGGATTTTAGTCCAATAGAAAATATACTCAATGCAATGTTTGTTTGGGTAAAACTGTCGCATCTCCCTCTATTTTTGGGATGGTAAATCTTTGGCTACCATTGGTAATGCTGTGGAAAATCTCATTGACAAGGTTGAGCCAAAAGGAAACTTTGTATTTGCTCAAATTTGTGGAAGTAGCTTTAAAAAAAGGTCTTATTGAAGTTATTGAGCTAAATTTGGATGGTTGGTCATATATGTAGAAATTGAGCTATGATCAATTACCTTTCAAATGTAACAAATGCTATGAATATGACCATTTTTCTAAGATTGTGAAAAAAAAAAATTATCCTCTAGGCATCCTAGCAAAATCTCAACACACTTTCATCACAACCAAAGTGAACAAGCATATCTAGAAAAAAAATGGTCAACAAAATTAAGCTATCAAGTTGAGTAAAGCTATTGTTCTTTAAAATAGGTTAAAAATATTAGGTTGTAATTCTAAAAGTCCTTTGGAAAAGGATTTGCATAATCGTTTTGAAGTCCATTTGAGAGAAATGCATAGGAATGAAGAGGAAGAAAACCTTTTGGAGGGAGATCCTAAAGTTGTATTTAGAGAAAATCATAATGAGGCAGAACAATAGATAATAAGTGATGAAAAAAATATTTTAACTCCTTCAAAGATGGAGGATGTGGTTAGTCGTGTGATTTTTGTTGCTTCAAGCAATGGTGGAACTCTTTTCAAACGCTCACTTTGTCTCTTAGTTTGGGGTTTGAATGAATCTTTTCTTAACAATTAATAAACTAAGGGTGTATATGGATTCCTTGAAGATTCCCTCTATCAAAATTGGCTTCTTCAAGGGAAGACTAAGGTTGATGACAAGTGAATCACTCATTTAAAAAAAAGCTTTGATTCTTTAATTTTTTATTTTCTCCTATTGTAACATTTTTGGCTTGTTTCTTGTTGTTTTGTCTCTTTAGTTTAGCCCAATGCACTGGATTTGAGGCATGCTTGCATACTGCCTACCATTTTTTCCTGATTAGTTTGTAATATTTCTTTGAAGTAATTTAGGTATTTTCATCAAAATTAAATAATAATAATAAATTCATAAAAGTTTTTTATATATTTCATATAAATTACACTATATTTTCCTAAGTACTAATATATCATTAATAAAACTTAAAAGAACTAAAAGCTATATACTAATAGATTTGAAAATTTCTCTTTTAGTAAAAAATACTTTTTTTCTTGTATCAAAACACTTCTAATTTTTGGTTGACTCCTCCCAACAAGCCATCTCTATTTTGGATTTTTTTTGTTTTTTGTCTGAATCCTAATGTTTGGATTGTTTAATTATTTATTATATTGTGTGTCATAATGAAATATGATGTTCCACTTTACGCTTTGGCCATTATGTCATGTGTAACCGTTTTTATTTTGGCATTTATATGTGTAAATATATTTGTAAGAGAATGTATTGTCATGAAATATGTGTAAGAGCATTTAGGACAAAGAGATGGTGTAAGAGCATGATTAAGAGGGAGGTTAGAAAGTGGATTAGGAATCTTGACCCATTTATGATGCACATCATACATCATCTTTCTAAAGGTGGTAAATGTCAAATAATGGAGTGTAGATTGTATGAATTTATACCATGGTATTTTGGGACCTTGTTTGGACCTGTGGTAATGCCTTATGGAATTTTATGAGCCTCCATGAGTGTATATATTGAAGGCTTGAGATAAAGACATTAAAATGAGGAGTTTTTGCAAGGTTATGCTATCAAATTTTTTCTAGAAAAGAGGATGTTGATCTCCATAGATGTAAGAATGATATTATATTGTAACAAATTTATTGTTGTTAAATAATACATTGGTTTGGTGCTTTAGAGGTTGAGATTTTTACCAAGGAATATTTTGTTATTCTCTTTCTTGCACGGTTGATATTCTTTCTTTTATATGGATAGCCATGTGATTTTTTGTGCTTCAAGAAATTGTAGAAATTTCCTCAAATCCTCACATTGTCTCTCATTTTGAGGTTTGGACGACTCTTTTTTCAATAATCAATAGACTAAGGATGTAGAAAGATTCTTTGAAGATTCCTCTTATAAAAATTGGCTTCTAAGGTTGATGATAAGGGAATCACTAATTCTTTGAAAAAATTATGATTCTTCAATTTGTGATCTACTCATGTTGTAGCCTATTTTACATATTTCTTGTTGTCTTGTCTCCTTGATTTAGCCCAACACATTAGCGTTAAGAAGTGCTCCCATAATGTATACCTTTTGTTTTGGTGATTAGTCGATAATATTTTTCATACAAAAATTAAAAAAGTTTTGTCACATCCCACATAGGAGAGTAAAAGCATGGGTATGGGTGACACAAAGAAGAAAAAGATGGGAGATGGTGCATTTAGTGAGGCGTGAAACCCCTGCCATTTTCCCCCAATCTTTCGCGAAGGTATGGGTGTACCTGAGAAGACTATAGGATGTGGAAAAGATATAGCATGCCGAGGAAAATGGACTCACGACCCACCGTAAAAGCATGATTTCAGGTAGTCAGAGATATATTTTCCCTCAAGACGTGAGCAGCAGAGGTCGACAGAGGGTATGCCCTGAAGAGCAATGAAAATCGCGCGGGACGGAGAGAGAACAGAGCAAATTCGCAGCTAGGAATGAAGGGCAACGCACAGAGGAAAATAGACTCATAAGCCTCCATAAATCTGCAATTTCGGGCACCATTTTGGGAAGAAAAGGTAGAAGGAAGGTGTGAATGGAGGTGTTTGGGGTTGAGTCGAGTTGCAGAGGTGTTTACAAGTTGGGCAAGCGACTGTAGAAAGATTTCTTCAACCTTTGTTCACCTTAAATGCTTCTCCAGTGCGACTAGAAATCGAAGTGCAATTTCATACAAATGGCGTAGTATATGGCAAATATTTTATTTCATGGAAGAATCATAGGGGCATTGGCCTTTGTGATCCTTTATACAGGTAAGTTCATATGCCTTTGAAAAATCATAATTATTTATAGGAAATTTTAGCTGAGTTTCTTTTATGAGAAGCATTCCATGGAGGCCCAAATTCTCTTGATAATCTTTGCTTTTGTCATCTATATTTAGACTCACTCTACCTGCAACGTTCGTTAATGACCATATCTCTTGATTGCTCAACAACCTTTCTTATGAACTCGGCTCATTCTCAACTTCGCACTAGGCAACTTTTGACACTCATTAGATGTTATACAAGTTGTACTGAAGCAAATAGTTCATAGATAATAGACTAGAGATTTTTCTTACTTTGATTTAGATTTGGACTAGGAAACAATAATGTGAGCCCTTCATATGAGCAACAAATGGAGTTTCGCCCTTCATAATAGAATATCCCACTATTTATGTAAATATTTCCATAATAGATTTGAGGTAAAAAGGGAAAGTAATCATCTTTCTATTCCTTGAGATTAATATGTGGAATGTTTTTGATATCCAATAATTTATATACAATAAATTTTTTATTCAAAGCGTAGTCTTTAAATTATAAACCAAAAACTTGAAATATATGTAGTTAGGTAATACCCCTATTATCAATCTAAGTAGCTATGTGAAATCCATCATTTTCATTGTGTTTTTTTCTAGCTAATAGGTTGTACAATTTTGCTGATTTATGAATAAATTGAAAAGTAGTGAACATAATGATTTACTACCTGTAGAATTTATAGACCTAATTTCATATTTTACAGCTAATTATATGGATAACCATAGCCATCAAGTCTATAAAGCTTGAGTAGAATTCAATAAAGAGAAATTCATATGCAAACTTTTTCTTGAATATGATCAAAAGTTTATAAATTTTCTTGTAGCTTCTATAGCATGAAATTGGAGATTATCCATCGTTGTAGTTAAAAACTCTTAATTCAAGATGATTTATGCTTATGTGAAAAAATTGGATAATCAATTTAAATTGAATAGTATATTTTCTTATTGTTATAAAAACACATTACTATTAAAAATACAACTTATATTTAACTTTAAATGATCATATAACATTTTTCACATTTCATCATAAAATACAATGTATTTTTTGTGCTCACCTTTTATATTTGTAGCAAGACAAACATATGATATGAAGTACTCTAATGCATATACATTGTCACCCCAATAGTTGTACACATAAGAATAGTATTTTTCCACATAACAATAATACTTTGTTAGATGAGCACCTTATTTTATAAATGATACACTTATAAATTGGATTCTTGTGATATTTTATATCAAGGAAACAAATATTTATTTCATTTTTTAATGAATGTATTTATGATTTTTTATAACATTATTAAGTTTTCATGTGTTCATGTAACAATATATCTTGATTAACATTTGTTTATTTCTTGATTTACATATGAACTAAGCTTTTACAATGCACAGTGTAAATATGTTGCAAGATTAAATTATATAACCAAAAAATGAACAATAGGACCCCTCCCAACCATTGGACCCTCTCCCTAATAGTTGTCAAAGTGACAATAGTTTGGCAGTGTGTAGGTGCACCATATAACAAATAATGCATCACATGTTTGTTAACCTTTTTAGAATTGGACAAGAAAAAGGAGGGTCCCATTGTGAATGACATGACATTGCCAACCAATGACATAATGAGAAATAGTTGTTAGACAAATACTAGTATGAGAGATACTGTGATAGTGCCATGTGGCCACAAAATGGCATCACACTATATGAGGCCCAAGACACAAAGGAGGAGATCAATGATGTGGAAATGCAAGGACAATGATCCTATGACCTCAGGTGGTTGTAGATATATATGATTACCATCTAACCAAGGTTTGAAACTAGATCCATAACAATAAAAAGAAAAGAGCCCTGGGTGATACTAACAAATAAGAGAGCAACACAAACCTCTCGTAAACTACTAGGTCAAATAAATGAAACAACTAGAGGCCAAGACTTGGAGTAAGTAGTGTGCTTCATTTGTGGCAACTTAGAATAGAGCCATGTGAATTTAAACTTAAATCTTGAATGTGGCAACGAACATGATCGTAGATGGAGCTTAGGGAAGAATCCAGAGCATGAGATCATTAAAAAGGCCTTGCACGAAATGGGAAGGACCCACCAAAGACTACCAAAATATAGAAGGAACTTATCTAATATATCATTCAATTATTAGAAATTATCTTTTAAGATGATTTATCAAACTTATCAAATGTATCATCCAATCATCTAACTTATCTTTTAATTTTGTTATAAAGTAAATTATTAGATTCTTTTAATATTATCATCCCTCCCATCATCTATGATTAATAACTCTTCATAAAATTTATTTTAGTTTTTTTATATATTTAAATATAATAAAATAAAAATTATTATATTATTTTGATATATACATTTATCTTTTTATCGCTTGTGGTGGAAAATTTTGCATTCTTTGGGAGAAACGATCGCGGCTAAGTGTGATTTGTCTGATTCGATTGCTCCTTCGGATGTTGGCTGTTTCAACCGCCTTCATTTGCATCCTTCGCATCAGCAGCTTATGCGCAACAAGCGTAGGCATCCTACTCCGAAGGTGAATAGGGAGGGAAGATGGTCTCCTCCTCCTCAAGGTATCCTTAAAATTAACACAGATGGCTCTTCTTGTGGAAACCCTGGTCATGCTGGAATTGGTGGTGTTGGTCGGGATAGTTCTGGGGATGTTCAATTTATTTTCTCTATTTATAAGGGTATTCATACTAATAATCTTATGGAGGCCCAGGCAATTTTACTGGCTATGGAGCATGGCAGTAAGTTGGGGTGGAGCAGAATTATATGTGAGTCTGATTCCCAAGTTGTGGTGAACTTGTTGAACAGGCAGAAGTTTGAGGATGTTAGCTGGCACCTGGCTTTGATCATTGAACAAATTCTCAATCTTTGTGTTTCTCTTGAGTTTATTACTTTTACTCATATTCCTCGGGAGTGGAATGGTGTTGCTGATTGTTTGGCTAAATGGGCTTCTGATCATATTCTTGATTCGAATTTGGTTGATCGGGGTCAATTACCCCCTAATTTGTCTCAACAGTTGGACCACTTGGTGGAGCTTGATAAGGCTATGTAATGTTTTGGATCTGTAATTTTCTCGTTTTAATAAATTTTTACCCCTCTTTATGTTACATTTATCTTTTTAAATTGTAGAGAAAAAATTTAATAAAATTGTATGATAAAAATAGTGCATGTGAAATAATAACAGGATAATTGGAAAGTAAAGGTAATATATAATGTTTTTGTTTGGGAAAGTCTTTTGAATTAAATAATTTAATAAAATAAAATAAAATTTATTGTATAAAACTCAACCATTCTCCAACACATGAAAAAAAATCCTCTTTCTTTAATGCAATTTTATACAATTGTGGCTTCTTATCCATCCATCTTTTTCCAATGAAAATATGCAATATTACTTTTCGCTAAACAATATATTAATTAATACATATTTATATAACATTATACTACAGGTGCTTCTTCGATCGGATTAAGATCAATTAGTGCTCTCATTCTTCCTTGCCTGTAAGGGAGGACACATTTTAATGAAAACAAACATCTTTCAGTCCTTTATGTCAATTCAAAGCCCTAGGCGATTCCCAAAATACCATTACACTTCCTCAATCCAAAGCATTTCTTGCAGAAATTCCATGACAATTCCAGTCAAGTTGAAGAGTTTCCTGTTTGTTCCCTTGCGAGATGTCATCCACAGCCCATGTTGAAACCCATCTCGATGTTGTTGAGAAACTCATGTCCAATGGATTCAACCACCTTGAAGTTAAGAAGGATTACATATTTCCCCCCAATGAACGCCCCCAAATGGCCGAGGTTTCTTATTCTTATAGCGTTCCAGTAATAGACCTCAAAGATTAGAGGGTTCTGGTAGGAAGTCGGTGGCGAATGATATCAAGCGTGCATGTGAGGAGGATGGCTTCTTCCAGGTAATATATATAATGAACGCCCCCAAATGGCCGAGGTTTCTTATTCTTATAGCGTTCCAGTAATAGACCTCAAAGATTAGAGGGTTCTGGTAGGAAGTCGGTGGCGAATGATATCAAGCGTGCATGTGAGGAGGATGGCTTCTTCCAGGTAATATATATACTTGTTTTATCTTTTCCCTTAATCAAACTTATCTGGTTCTACTTCAATTTGTTAAATAAATGTTATGAAACATCCAGATTGTGAACCATGGGGTGCCGGAGACTCTGATGAAAAGCATGATGGATGCTGCCAAAGAGTTCTTCGAAATGCCCCTAGAAGATAGGGCATGCCTCTGTTCAGAGGACACAAGGCAATTGGTGAGGCTTTCTACAAGCTTCAACATCACCAAAGACAAGTTCCTTAACTGGATGGATTTTCTAACACAGTCATGTCATCCTCTGGAGGAATTCATCCATACATGGCCTCAAAAACCTGCAGCCTACAGGTAGTAACCCAAAAACCAAAATAAACAAAAAATTTCTCAAGATTTTCAAAGAAGAAGCGGAAATGAGTCCTTTATTCATTTTGTAATACAGAGAGATTGCAGGGGAGTATGCTAAGGAAATAAGAGCCCTCTCTTTAAAGCTCTTGGCTGCAATTTCTGAAGCTTTGGGGTAGGATTCTGATTATTTGAATACAATCTTTAAGAAGCATAGACAGGTGATGAACATAAATTACTATCCTTCATGCCCAAATCCAGATCTCACACTTGGCATAGCACCTCATTCAGATCCAGCATTTAACATTGAAGATTTGCCGGGTTGATAGAATCCAGCATTAACATTACTGACAATAATTGTTTTTAAACATTTTAATTAAAAGTTGATGATTTGTTAACAGATTCTCGCTTAAGAATCTGCCACAGAAGAATTATAGGCGACAACCCACAAAGCAGCAAAAAGACGGGGAGCGAGAATCTACAGTCAAATAACCGTTAGTTTTATCTCGGAGGATTTTCTTTGTGAAGAACAGTAATATCTGCAAGCATTTATATGTTGAGGTTACGTTGGCATCTTCGCGCTTTGCGTTTAGGCCGGAGAGTCTATTTCTAAAGGTTAAAGGTCTAATTTCATGGTTTAGACGCTGGTGGACTTAATAATCAGCTCGAGTGTTAATTTTCAGAGCCTTTAGATAAATTTGGAGGAAAAATGCTATCTGCAAGCATGGCGACTTCGGCTACTCGTAGCACACTGGAACAAATGCTGGAGTCTTTAAAGAAGCAAGAAGAAAAGCCTAAGGATATTCCTCCGGCTTTGCCTTCTAGACCGACGTCAAAAGCTCGACTCCCGTCTAATGTCAGAATGAGAAGATCTTCATCGCCATCCGTACGACCTTCTTTCTTCTCTGTGCACGATGAAATAGAATACCCGGTTTTGAAACAGAGAAGTCAAGCAGCGATTACCATTCAGAAGGAAGTAAGGCGTAGAATTGCTAGAAAAGTTATGCAAGAACTTTAGAAATGGTGATCCTAGTCCAGGCAGGTAAAAATGATGATGCTGTTGTGTACATTCTGTATGCATATAGGTCTATGTTCTGTATTGACAATATCATACTTGGGATAATGAGCATGAGTGGTCATTCACAGTTACTCGAGGATGGCTTACTAGACGGCATACTCACATATTTCGGCAGCAGTTGCAGACTGAGAATTTATGTGGGAATATTCTTGCAGAGAAATACGATAGGGATCTAAATCCAGGTAGAAGAAATGAGGCACATCCTGAACATAAGCAGGTACAAAGTGCTACATTTCAAAATTCAGACAGTTCAAATATATGATGTACTAGGATGAATGGTTTAGACCAGAATTTTCATCTGTCTGTATATAAAAGAATAATTGAACGGTCTTATCTATCTCATATAACTCTCTTTTTTGCTATATGCTCTTCTGATTGTTGGTTTTCTTGTGGCAGTTATCTGAAGATGTGTTTCAACAAGCAAGTACATTAAAGTTTCAACCTTCATTTCCTGCAGACTTTCAAAACCGTTTGTTAGCTGTAGATGCAGCACTCAGAGAAAAGGAAGATGAAAATGCTGTGCTGCGCCAGAAATTACAACAATATGAAACTAGATGGGTAGAGTATGAAGCTAAGATGTCATCCATGGAGGACATGTGGCAAAAACAAATGTCATCATTACAAATGAGCCTTGCTGCTGCAACCAAGAAAAGTCTGGCAGCTGATGAACTATTGATTCAACAAATGAAGTATGATGAATCTACTCTTCGAGCAAGTGACCAGCGAGCATCTGTTACCAGGCATAATCTGCCCCATGACAATGGTGAGTTTGATTTGGAAGATGCTGCCTCAATGGGAGCAAAGACTTCCAAGTCTAATATTAATTCAGGCAAAGTTTCTCGTCATTCTGATAGTGGACAGAATAAGGAATATGATGCAGGGAAGTCTGCAGTTAGCCACCTAATGAAAGAGTTTGAACAAAGAAAACATGTTTTTAATGATGATGCCAACTTTTTGTTGGAGGTTAAGTCAGGTCAGACAGAAGCAGACATTAATCCCAATGAAGAACTTCAGAAACTGAAGAGTAGATTTAAAATATGGAAAAAAGCCTTCAAAGTTCAATTACGTGAGACCAAGACAGCACTGCTAAAACTAGGAAACACTGAACCATCTGAAAAGACAAGGAGAAAATGGTGGGGAAAAAGAATCAGTTAGAAATTTTTTAACATTTTTTAGTATCAATGTAATTTTCTGAAGGAGCCCGTTTTTTCTCAAACAAGCAAAAGCAGCAGTGTTAAGAACTGAATTAGTGGCAGTTCTTAATATTTGTTAAAAATTATCTGAAGGCCATAGGAAGTCAAGTTAGAAATATGTGGGGCTTTAAGTTATAGTCGAGATGTAGGCTCAAGTTCAGTTGTATATGTAAATTTCTGTATATGTGGTTATTCATGGAAATGCGGATGTATACTAGTGTGATAGCATCTCAGTTGATTATCTGATGCATGAAAGAGAGTACCACTTACATTTAATTTGGTGTCTAGGTAGTGATATTCTGTTGTTGTATCCTAATATCTGAACAAGATAAGAAAGCAATTCACATGCTTGCGAGCAGACTTCGTATGAAATCCTGTTGTGGCTCCTCTATGTTCACGGAAGTGTTGTAAGCGGAGACAATTGTTACATAATATTCTTGTTTCATAATATAAATATTGTATCTTGTTCCAGATATGGTTTGAATTTAAAACATTTAATATTTTTGTAGATATATCTGTGAGGGTTGAATGCTCTAATAATCGGTCAAACTAGATGGTTGAAGTTTTGAAATCATTGCTTTGAAAACTTAGCCATTACACAAAAAATTAGTTACGAGCTGATGTAGGGTATGGGGACAAGGACTCCAATTGAATTAGGGTACGTAAGTAAGGAAATGGCTATGTTATATATAGAAGTAGTTACCAGAAATTGTGGGTACGGAGATGCGGATGCAGTTGACTTTTCTATAATGGATTTCCTGGCAATCATGTAAAAAACTCTTATGATATAAAGTGTAAGTTATTCCCAATATAAACTACACATGTATGTGTACAGGTCTTTAAAGTTTAAACAGAAACAGGTCTTTTACAAAGTGCTGCATCATTATAACTATTTTTTGGCTGTGACAAAGGGCTGGTGTTACATCTGAAGACAGCATCGGAATTTTTTGATTATTGGTATGTGGGTTTGGTTTAAGGACCCAACACCTCATTACATTCAAACTGTGGGGATGTTGCTCAACTAGTGGGAATACCACTCACAACTGTGGGGATGCTACTCAATTACGGAGAAACTGTTTCCCACTGCAGGGATACTGCTAGAACCCACCCACCTGGTGCTGAGATGTCACTTGGAGGATTTGATTTTGGGTTTCCATCTTGAGAACCCTATGGCCTTGTCATATGAACACTAATGCATTTGACAAGACATACATTTGAGTGCATAATGGATATCAAGAAATGTCCTGAAGTTGGGGGGAAGAATAAGGGGTGCATGAGGCGTTTGTATTGATGAAATTGTGTCAACTTATTGATAGTGGTCAGAGCGTTTTGTTTGGGAAACTTGATTAGCAGGCATAACTAGTTTTTTGAGTACTCATCCTACCATATCGACAAGATAATATAGAATGTAGTGGAGTCATAAGATGAGCACATAACCCTATAACTTGGCATGTTAATTATCCTAGCGTCATCTGTATTTGTCAGCATGCAATAAGTACAGTAATATTTTTATCCTTTGGAATATAAAAAAAATTCATGGGTATCAGAACCACATTTTTGATAGATATAAAAAAGTTCCTTTGTCCAATGCTTTACTAAAATTATATATTTCTTTTGGTTCAACCATCAATCTCAATGTAACAATCTTTAATCCACAAAAAAATTGAAATCACAAAGGAATTTCAAAAAGAAAAGGAAAAGAAAGAGGAATGTACATGGTGTTGCTGGATGAAAAATCCGAAGATCCTAACTAGTTTCTTGTTCCTCTCTTTTCCCCTTCTTTGTTGGTGGATGTAATATGCAATTTGTTTGGGATTCACAAATATTTAGGCTCTGGGATCCTTGATAGACCGACCTTATTGTTTGTTACTTCTTGTTTTTACTTTTATGTTTATTTTAATATTTTTTTGAAATTTTTGAGTGTCATTTCTATGATGATAAGCTAGCATCATGACCAGTTCACTCAATCGCATCTGCACCCAACTAGAAGTATAGAAGTATAATTAATCTTTTAAGATTTTTAAATGTTAATCTCGTGGACAAGGTGATGTCTTGTAAAAATCTTCATCCAAAAGATATCCTATTATTTTAGAAACATGTCTGCATTGTGGTAGAGCAAATTGTTAACTTACGAGTTTCAAGTAGCGTTCCATGAGGATATGTCCCTGTGGTTATAAGTGATGCCTTAAGAATTGGTACACTTTCTGATTTTTGGAACAAGAGTGGATGCCCACTCAGGCGTACAACTTGGATGATGATGCGTATCTTGGCTTTACAAAAATCATGGGACGTACCTGGAGATGTACCTGTTTATGGGGATGTTTGAGGGTTTCCGTATTTACCAAAAAATGGGGACACAACGGGCCCTTTGTCTTGGTGGAATAAATTGGTCAAAATCAACAACCATGTGAAGGAAAATTGCTTTGTTGTTATAATGCACCATGACTCTAGAAAAGTAGAGTATCTCTTGCGATAATATTTCTGGAAGATGTCAATTTCTCAAAAGATTCATTCTTATTCTTAGATTATTTTATTAAGGTATCACTTCTTAAAATATCCATTACTATTTTTAGATTATTTTGTTAGGGTGTTTTAATAATGCTAGCTCAATTTTTACTTAAAAAACTATCTTAAAAAGAAAAATCTCTATTGCAACGAAAACATCCGTTGTACTATGTGACGAACAAGCATCATCAAATCACAGTAGAGCAATGAAAAGCATTGGAAAACTATTTATGAGCAAGGATATTCATGGGAACTGAAAGGTTGTAATATGTACTTCTATTGAAATTTGCAAAAATTGATTGGCTTTAAAAAACTGTGTAAGCAACCTTAAAACTATTTTAGGTTAACATTGCACAAGATTCTAGAAAAATTATTAGTCGCGATGCAACATTAGCCTGGCAAATCTAGAAAAAATTGAACTACAAACAATAATTGCCAAACCTATAGATGTTTACCCTTGAAATTGCATGCAGACATACAATAGTGTGGTTGCATATTATTCAATAAATTAATGTTTTTCTAAAGTGATTTTCAGGAATATAATTGTTGCATAACAGAAAAAGATACATGCACGCAAATGTAAACTTTGGTTCAAGGTACAATACATACCTTGAACAATCCCGTGATCTTAAAATGAGCTACTCTCTTGGAGAAAACCTACCCATTTCATCAGAGTGAAAATAAATTTTTATTCATCTCGAACTGCATTCTGAGACATGATTGCTTTCTTTTTCTAAAGGTAGGGGAGAGTGTTTCCTGACAGTTTTCTTCCTTGACTAATCAATCACCCTAAATCTACTTAACTACATGCATGGAATCTAATCAATTCAGGAATGTCATGCTGACTAAACGCTACCACCTTTATAACCCAATTGCTATCAAACTTAATATAAGGCAATTGAGTGTGAGTGTGAAGCACATTTAGTAACCCTATGCAGGAAATGGAAGAAAATCAATATCATATAGTAACATTTAGCCAATGCATGTGCTAATTCGAAGGCATATTCACTGTGTGAATGTGCTAAAAATTGGCCAGCCATGATTATCCATTTGTTTCAAATATTCAAATCATAAGAAACAAGCCCAGCTATACGATATATGTTGTGCTTATAATTAGAAGGCAAATTCACTGTGTGAATGTGTGAATGCGCTAAAATTTGGCTAGCCATGATTATCCATTTGTTTCAAATATTCAAATCACGAGAAACAATCTCAGTTATACGATATATGTTGTGGTTATAATTAGAAGGCATTTGGTGGATTTTATCAAATAAAATTTTAGGAGGCTTAGTTGGATATGTCATGTAACCATTTGAAGATGGGTAAGTACAAAGATCAAGGGAAAGAGAGGAACTCAGGTTTATTTTGAGAGCAATTTTTGGATTTTTATTCTAATTAATTTGGACGGTATGATTTGTGTATTTTGCAATACTTTTCAACTGGAAGTTTGCTGAAAGTTAGGGGAAAATCGTGTCTAATATAGAGTGGCGAGTCATTAGATTCTGAGGCCAATACACCTGCAACCACTAACATCGCTTAAGACTCCGTTGAGTCTAGATACTATGCATTATTAATGTAACTATTATTTGCATACCGATAAAAAGTTATTTTTTTCGGGTGAAAATAATTTTATTTAAGATCAATTAAATACATACAAATCACAAGGGTTTTCAGATGGTTGTTGTCAAGATAACATATAACATACAACATATGAATAATCCATCAAGGGATCCTACAAAACCACTAGACAATACTTGTGGAAAGATTGAAGCTCCACTTACTACTTGATCCTAACATACTAAAGCTACCTTCCTCGATCCTCATGAATAAGCTTAAGAAGCTGCTAAGATTTTCTCATGATCCAAATCACCTTTGTCAATAACATTCTAGTTGTGATTTCCTCTGGAAGCCCACTTAGCTAAACAATTCACCACCTTATTTCATTCTCTTAAGACATGCACAAAAGAATTCAAATCAAAATTATTGCAAGATGCATAATTTGTTTGGCAATAACCACCAATCTCTAGGAAACCTCTTGGAAATTCTTATTGTTCAACATATAAACAAGAATCATAGAATTTGTTTCATGCAAGACTTTTCTCCATCCCATAGCATAATCTCTTCCTAGAGCCTTGAGAATTACCTAGCCTTTCATTTGATTATTAGAGTGAGAGTCCATATAGGTAAAGAAAATAAAAATGAACTGAACCTTCACTATCTCGGTCAATTCCTCCAATACTTGCAATGCCCGAATTGCCTCTAGAAGAGTCATCAATGTTAATTTTAAGAATATTATTGGGATGTAGAGTCCATTTTCTAAATCTATTTACTCTCTTAGAACCTTGAATCCTATGATTATATCTAAATTGTGAGGATGGATAAAGGAAAATCTCCAAGATTTTGAAAAGTTGCAAGTCCAATGAAGTGAGAGAATCATCCATAGTGAATTTGGCCTCAATCATCTATACCAATAAAAAGTTATTAGCATTTCATTACTTTTTTAATTTGTTTTTTCCACAATACTATTGTTTACAAGTTGTAGAGGAGAATTGAAAAAATATCAACCTTTATACTATGAATGGTTGTAGGTAATTTTTTAGTCTAGTCTAACATTGGAAACACATGTTTTAGTGATGAAGTATCATTATCTAATATGGGTGTTACCTACATAGGGATGTATATAATTAGATAGGGTCCAATCTTAATGCTTGTTAGTTATTTTTTTGGTGAACTTTTGCATGGCGAATTTTTAAATTAGCTTTAAAATTCACACTTCCAATGCCTTTTTCTTTACCTAGTCTATATCTAATCCTTATCTAATGTTCAGTGCATGTAAATCATTGAGGTATTTTAACTTTGTTATTTGTAATTGTAATATTATTTTTGTGTGATTATGATAATGATGTTTGTTGTTAGTGAGACTATAAAAATGTTCACATATAAACTAGTTTTTAAATGTTCAAAAACCATTTCTTTTAATCTTTTTATATTTTTGAAACTAGTTTGATTTCAAATTTTAATAAAATGCATATTAATCCTCATTTAAAGTTTTTTCTGGATCTCTTGACATTTTGAAGCTCTCTTAATTATTTAAATTATTAGCAACTTCAACTTCTTCTCTTTTGGTTTATGGCTATTTTCTATATTCTTGACTTGTCTTCTGCAACTCTCTTATTATTCCTTGATTGCCAATACCTGTACAATACTTCTTTCATAGCCAAAAACATATAGACCATTCATTATTTTCTCCTCACTGTAGCTTAGTGAATCCATTTCCTTTATTCTCTTCCATTTTCACAAAGCACAACACACATCTATAGTCAAACTCCATATGCAATAGTTTCACCATATGAATTTATGCTTTATCATGTGCATTCGTAAGGTACCAAATAATACTTTTATTTCAATTTTGACATCATAATATTTGGTTAATGATATCCCTTTCCCTCATACACTTTTTAAATTCTTAATGCTCCTTATCTTCCCATGTATGTGAACTACCCATTTTTTGTGACATTTTTATAGTTAATTTAATCTTTCTTTTGTATTCAATTTTTAATTGAAATACCTATTTTGAATTTGATTTCAAAAAATAATTAAATGTTAGTCCTTGATTATTATATCAATCTAGTCTATCCTTTACCATTCACATAAAACACCTTCAGTATCAAACCTCAGTCCTTGATTATTATATCAATATAGTCTATCCTTTACCATTCACATAAAACACACCTTTAATATCAAACCTCATACCTTAATTAATTTATCCCCTTGGCCCCTTTGTAAAAAGTAGTATAACACCTTAGATTATTAGTGATTAATAAATCTCTTGAATGCACAAATGTGGTATGGCACTCATTAGGTAATGCATCTCTCATGCCTCTATAGCATATTTTCATCTTTGACAATACACCACTTATGCAATCTTGTACCATAGGCTTTCCCACACCCCAAGTTTTCCATATATTGTTGAGGTTGAAATTAACCATTAGGGGGATCGATTAAGGTCAAATCCAATAAACTATAACTCCATCTCCCCCCCTTTTTTCAAGTTTAGGCACCCATATCTTGGTAGTGGACTAGTGATTTCATATTCTACAAAAAACATCGATGATTGCAAAGATGAGGCATATTTGGTCAAAGTTGTAGTCAGATGATCAAAGGATCCCTCTGTCTATTTTAGGTTGGTAGCATTCTTTGAAGGTTAACTACATGATCTAATGGTTGAATCCACACTATTATAGTGCTCAAACCTCCTACCTCCTATTTGGTTGGTAGGGTGCTTTACAGGTCATTATCACCACTCCATCAGTCACTACTGTGATTTTTAGGTCCAATTTGTCCATGTACTAGAATTTAATTTCTAGAACTTTTTTTCTAGTTTCTTAAGCACTTCTTACTTCACTCACTCTCCATTTTTTTAGTAGTAACAATAACACTTTACATTCCTAAATCTATTATATTTACATAGTATTATTCTTCCTATTTATATTAATAAATACAATAAATAGAAATGACATAAATTAGTCAAAAATATACAAAAAGTAGATAAAAAGAACTTTCTTTTCTAAAGATAGCTAAATTTAGCCTACAAATATATTCTAATAAAACTACTAATAGAGAAAAAATACAATTAGAACAATACTAATAAAACTAAAATATCAACTTCTTGAGATAAATTTCTCTTGGTCTAAACTTACACTATAAAATAGTATACTTGTTTTTGATTTTATGGATAAAACAACAAAAGCGTAGCCAATTAGGTAGGCTGTTGCAAAATAAAAGCCAAGTTGACACAAAACAACAACGATTGAACAAATCAATCAATGCAACAAACAAGGATGAACAACTACACCATCCTTGGTCCCTTCTTAATGCTTTGAGCACCCTTAACTTGCGTCTAGGAGGCACAAACATGTTTAGGAATAATTCTCTTCCTTCTTTGTATAATCTTCCATAAAATATCATCCTCCAAAGGCTCAAAATGAGGAAAGGGGGGAGGAATATTCTCCATTTTCCCTAAAGGTGAAGAAAAAAGAGTTCTATGCTTTACTGAAGCATCCATTAAAGCCGCTTTATAGAATCCACCCTTGTATGATTATTGAGAGGGGGGTGAATTGGTATAAGATAATTGTATATTTTTAAACTAACAACCACAATAATGTTAATTGCACAATATCATTCATTTAAGATCTAAGACTTATACAACTTAAGAACACACGATTTACGTGAAAACTCTTATGGGAGAAAACCATGGTAAAATATTGCTTTTTTATATAAATCTCTTTTACAATCTTTATAGGCACCAACCTACAAGAGACACCAATCCCCTCTTATATAATTTGTGATCACCGACCCACCAGAGACACTATTCCCCAATTGTAGAATTTGTAGGCACCAACCCACTGGAGATACCAATCCCCACATCCAAGTGCCAACTCAAAAAGAGACACCAATCTCATTGATATGAGGCACCGACCTCGTCAATATTGGGTACCAACCTCTCCAATATGAGGCACCAACCTCTTCAATAGAATTTTGTCTTCTTGAGAATAAATCTTCTTTACAAATATCATTTAATGATCTCCTTTTATATTCTCCTTCTCAAAATCTTCACACACAAATTTGCATATATTCTCTTTCTTAAATATTCATACCAAAATTTTCATATATTCTCTTTCTTAAGTCTTTATACACAAATCTGCGTATATTCTTCTTCTTAAATCTTCTTGTTCTTGAATGATTTATCTTTGTGTCTCACACACTTCCCTTCTTCACAAATCTACTTGTATGATATTACATTTGTTCCACACTACTCACACATTTTTTGTTCCCTTTATATCTTCATATTTTTGTGAAGAGATACATCCTTTCAAAGATAATGACCCTTCAAATAGCCACAAATCCTCTTAAATAACAATTATTGCATTTTCACACATCCACAATAATATATATTTTTATCCTCCACACATTCTCTCTTGACTAATAGATCTTCCTTTCTATTCCACACACATCTCTCTCTTACTTTCCATAAACTATATTTATAGCTTTACTTCTCAATGAAGAGTTGCATCTCTTTGAAAATAGAGAACTCTTTAAAAGGATATGTCTTTTTGTTAAAGACTAAATGCCGCCTTTTAATAATTTTCTCTCTTTCTTATTTCTCCTTAATGGTTGCCTTTTAATGATATTATATTATTTTCTTATTCTTCAAATATGCTTGTGCTTGTATAATGTGTCTTCTTGTTCTCCACACTTCTTTCCATAATTATCTCTTTTTATATCTTATTGCCTCTATAAAGGGATAAATCTCATAAGAGACACAAACTGTATTAACCATTTAAAACCTTTGAAAACAAATCACACCTCTTCACTAAATGATGTATTCTTAATGAGTGTGTTCTACATCACCTCAGAGATATTTTCTATTACGCTCTTCCGATCTTTTTCTTTTGACATCACTGACAATAGTCTCATTCATTTGCTTTGACATCAATGATAATATTCTAAAAATCTCTCATACTCCTTTGACATTAATGGCAATCAATTCCAACATTGTAATCAATGGGTTCATAGGTGGGTTGATCGAAATAAGGCCCAAAGAGGATACCTATTAGGAGTCTCTAAAGTCACAATGGCCCTTAGGGCCAAGTCCACCTCCAACATCTCATCCTTTGAATCAATAATATCACCAACAATAAGATGCTTATGGTGGGAATTTTTACACTAAGTTGCTTTACCTTTCTTGTGATGAGAGCTAAGGAAATTTGAGGCTAGATGTCTAATAACACAACATCTTTTGTAGTGAAAGGGGAGACCCTCATAGTTGAGTGTTCAATTCCACGGTATTTCCCCAACAAGTAGAACACTATCCTTAGGTAGATCCTTAGAGGTATTAATCTCCATGAGAATGTGGGAAAAAGTGATATTGCCATAGTTTATCGTCATAACATCTTTTTGTAAAATATGACCAAGAGCATTGCTAATAGATTAAAAAATTTCCCTAAAAATGGACAGGAAGATTGGAAAGTTTGACCTAAATAGGAAAACTATTTAAGGATTATATAAGAGGGTTGAAGGATGGAAGCCACGCCTTGAGAAAGAATGAGTGATTTCCCCTCAACCAAACCCCACCCTTGATCACTTGCATCTTATTATCACTTAATTTGGAAGACACCTCAAAAAAACTCTAGCACATGGATAAAGTTCAATCCTGCCATCATTAAGGCCCCCCAAGAATCCAAAACCCATTTCTTTAATTTTGAAAGGGATGTCCAAAAAGCATTGAATCTATAGATGGGATCATGACGTTTAAAGTGTTCCTCATTATCTAGCACCTCTTTTCCATAGATAAAAAATGGGATTATGAAGAACAAGGCAAATGTTTACCTTGTTGGGAAGGAAGGACAATTATCAACGAAAGGAAAAAACCTCCAATAGATTGAGAAAATTTTGTATAAGTATTCTTCATAGGAGAGGAGGTGTAGCAAGAGATGCTAGGACCACAATAATCCATGCAATAGAAAACATGATCATAGCTAAGTGATGGGGAATCCTTCATTGCAAGGGCACCACCAAAGGTTTGTAAAATCACATCGCTAGGCTTGGAACCTACAACAAAAATAGGAACGTAAACTATAGTTGTAGGCTTGTGATTTTTCTATCACTAGGGTGATAAATAAGGCTTTGGTATTGAGATTTAAAATACTATACTTATTAGAGTACTAAAACTAATAAGGTTATAATAATGTTGTAATTTTTTAGAAACATGATGAATGATTATGACATCTTGTGCTCCCTATAAATAATAGTATTAAAAAAAAAAATAGATTTAAAAATAAAAGAAAAAATAACTTGTTTCAAAATGAATTATTTATAAAATAACTGGTATTCTATGTTGAAGGATTTAGGATTAAATGTTGCATATTATACACATAATATTACATCAATTAAAACAAGGATAATAATAAATATGTAAAAAATGTTTGAATAACAAATAACATAGAGTTGTTGTTAGAGGACACTACATTTTTGTCATTTAACCTATCTCCACATTCTCCATATCTTTGGATATATTCTCTCCACATCTAGGCCCTACTCTATGTTGAAGTGACCTCAAAGAATCGCACAAGCCACAATCTAGATGAGTGAAGAACATTATAATAACGAACACATTATTTTAGTAAATGAAAAAATAAACATAAATAAGAGGAATATGAAATATTATATTTCATGTGTAAATTTACAATGCAAATAGGCTCATTCACAAATATGAGTATGGGAAGAGTTTTTTTAAGAAATGCTCAAGAAGAGTCCTACCATATGACAACTAGGCGAGTGACTATGAGGGAGACCAAGTAAAACATGATTTACTAATAATTGAAGATACTTTTTATGAATGCGATACATGTGGGTGAGAGAAGATACTCTTCACAATGTGACACATGTTCAAGTCAACACCTAAACCAACTTATCCTATGCATAATAAACCTAGGATAATAAAATAGATATGCAAATATATTATGCACTATAACATCCCCTCATACAAATATATTAGGTAGGGATTTCTTATGATGATAACATGTTTTAACACCCAGGCTTGATGAGGTACCCATGTACAAAATAATCTCTCATCAGTGGTAAAAAGGAGAAAGCTCATAGGAAATAAAAATCCTCTTCAAAAGAGAGAAAATGTGAAGAACTAAGAATCCTTATCAAAATTTGTCCCAAAAATATTAGAAACATGGATATGAACAAGAACTCCATTGAAGGAAGCACAAAGAAGTTGTAAATAATCATTGAAGGATAAATGTTGTACTTTTGGAACTGAAGAACTTCCGCTACAAGATGAAGATTATGATCAAAGATGCAAAAATTTACATGAACCCAATGACACTATTCAGATAATACATAGATGGTGATTCACACTAAAATAATGCATCGAGGGAAAAAATTGGGGGTAAAACATATATGTGTCAATAATCTCAAGAATGCTGGTCAACTAAAAAATTTAGAAGGTGATTTTATTACTCCAGAATGAACCAAGGAATCATTAACATAATTAGTATGATACCCCCATAATGTTGACAAGGGAGAGGTATGAACAAATTTGTTGAAATTGTGTTACAATGTAGTGCAAATAGATGAAGAAACATCAAGTCTAATATGATGTATGCAACTAAAAATGGTGCGTAAATAATAAGGCACACAAGTATGAAGGTAGACAATATTGTGAATGTAAATTATAGGGAAAATGTAATAAACCCCTTATTAAACTGTTATAAAGGAAATGCAAGATCAATAAGCAATATCATGAAGTAATAACACGCACACTCACATGAAGGTAGACAAGGTTGTGTTTGTAAGTAACAAGACACACACAACAAACCCCCAATGACACATTAAATAGCATGAATACAAAAATGACATTATATATGTGTAAAAATCTCTCAAAACACGAAGTACAAGTGTGGCACTTTATTTCAACTTGTTTACAAATCTAAAAGTGCATAAAATTGATACTTACAATCTCCAAAAATTGCCATATGCTTAAATATAATCCTTCTACAAGATAAATGGAAATAAAAAGTTCCATTGTGAAGTACATGACTAATACAATAAAAAATGGTCCAAAAAGGAGTCCATACACACAATTTATGACCCTTGAAAGCTCTTAAAATGAGAACTATTTTTTTTTTTTTTTAAAGTTTAAACTATAAATCATTTACAAAATTATAAAGAACACAAAATGATGTAGAGTGAAAGGAATCTATAACAAAAGTATAATAATTAGTGACTTGTTGGAAAAATTGTGTCTTCCTAGTAGCCCTATTTTTGGACAAATCTAATGGGATAATATTTTTTGTGGAGGTTCTAGGGAATCTAAAATACTTTCAAATACCTTTATGGAGATACAACTCCTACAATGGAATCCTCCCAAATGAAATAAAAATCCTTCAAAATAGATTGTTATTAGTCCTAATTAGCTCTCCAAGTTGCAAAAATTGAGTTTTTTTGAAATAATGCCCTCACATGTGCCAAACTAGTAAAAATACTATTTGAAAAATTATAGTATGTTTCTATAGACCTAGAAACCAAATTTTATCAATTGGGTAGGTGTATTTCTCCCAAAACTCAAATTTCTTTCTTAAAACCCTAAGCAGGGTTTTGATAGGGCAATGAGTGAAAAAAACAATTCCTGATTTAATATACAGTTTTAAGTCCTCAAACTAAATCTACTAATTTTGTATATACCCTTAACAACTCCAACAGTGAGAAAATAAAACAAATAACTTCAAAATCTACTTATTTTACAAAAATAGAGGTATTAGAACACCCTACCAACATACTTGCAAGCAAAAAAGTCATTCATTTTCTTTCTAGAATGACATAAAACTAATTTTTTATATATTTTTGAAAGTGCAACATCATTCCTAACTACCTACCTCATCCTATACAAACCCAAGTTTACAAATTAAGCATTCAAAACCCCTAATTAGGTACTCGGGGTTGAGTAAAAACACCAAAATCTAAAATTTATGACTAATTATTTATCCAAACTAAAATAGAAGCCTCCTAACATGTGATTAAACACCTACCACTATATTCTAACACAAATCTAGAACTAGATAAAATGATTCTCTTGCATCATACTCCTAGAGAGAAAAAAGTTAGCTCATGAGCTCCTACTCATGAGGTTTGCAAGGTTACTCCCATGCTTATTGATGTATGATTCTATCATCCAAGTACCATCCTCTATTGAATGACCTTTCCACTTCACTAAGTATTGGTAGTAAACTTTACCCCTTTCCTGTTTAACAACTTTCTTGTCTAGAATAACTTCTAGTTCTTCCTTGTTGGCTTTTGGCAATTGGTTTGCACATTTCCTAACTGATATTTCCTTGATCTCAATTGTCTCACCTTCATCATCACCTTCTTTATATGGATGCAAGTTTTTAATATTGAATATAGGAGATATTCCAACACCACTTGACAATTCTCTCTCATGAGCATTGTTAGAAAACTTTCTTTTTATGTATACAAGTCTGCAATATTGAAAATAGGAGATATTCCAACACTACTTGATAATTCTATCTCATAAGCATTGTTAGAAAACTTTCTTAAAATCTTACAAGGGCCAATTTTATTAATTTTTAGTTTGTTATACTCACCTTTTGGAAACTCTTCCTCAAATGAGCTAATACCATGTCTCCAATTTGAAGATTAACCTCTCTCCTCACGAGGTCTGCATGTTTCTTGTATTTAGTCACACTTGCCGCTAATTGTTTCTTGAATTTTCCATGTATTTCTTGCATAGAAATGTCAAAATCCTCTCCCTCAACACTTCTTTTCTCCCTTTTTCCTAAATCCCTCAACTCAAAAACACCTATAGGATGTGAACCATAGACTATTTGAAAAGGACTCATATTTATACTCTTGTTAGGTGAACCATTGTAAGCAAATTCTACCTGTGGAAAGATGAGATCCCATTGTTTGGAATTATCCTTTAACGTTAAGCATTTTATTAGATTACCCAAGGTCCTATTAGCCACCTCTATTTTTCCACCACTTTGAGGGTGGTATATTGAATTGAAATTCAAATTAGTTCCCAAATTCTTCCATAAAGTCCTCCAAAAGTGTCCCACAAATTTAGTATCTCTATCTGATATAATGCTTAGTGGGATGCCATGTAATCTAACAACATCTTTGAAGAACAAATCACTTGTGGTCTTTCTTGCTATAAAATAATCTATTTTAGGAAACCTATCTACTACAAAAAAATTGAATCATGGCTTCTTTGGGTTCTAGGTAGACCCAAAACAAAATCAATACTAATGGAGTCCCAAGGTATGTTTAGGATTGGTGAAGGCTGATACAGACCTACATTTGTACTCTTTCCCTTGGAATATTGACACACTTTACACCTTTCTAAGTTGTAAAATTTCTCACATCTGATTGCATTTTAGGCCAAAATTAATGAGCACTTAGTTGAGCTAAAGTCTTATCTAGGCCAAAATGACCAACAAGACTACCACAATGCTTTTCTCTAATTAAAATTTCTCTCATAAAACTCCTTGGTACACATAGTTGTGATCCTTTAAAAAAGTAATCCATCTTGCAACATGTAGTCCATTCAAGGTTCTCTATTTCTTATAGTTGGATATTTACACACCTCATAGGCTTCTTGGAAATCCAAATCAGATTTGTACATCTTAAAAACTCTATTCCTCCACTTTCTACCTGAATTTCTCTTATGAGTAAGGCTCTCCTACTAAAAGCATCTGCTACCTTATTGGCTTGGCCTTTTTTGTGCTTGATAACACAAGTGAAAAATTTCAAATTCTCCACCCATTTCATGTGTCTTTGACTTAATTTTGGTTTGTTGGCTAGGAACTGTAGTGCATGATTATCAATAAAAATAACCAACTCCTTAGGAATCAAATAATGTCTCCACTTCCTTAAGGATTGAATTGAAGCATAAAAATCACAATCATAAGTTGAATACCTCTTTTTTGCATCATTTAACTTCTCACTAAAGTATGCAACAAGTTTACCTTTTTGACTTATGATAACTCCAATGGCTATTCCACTTGCATCACATTCAACTTGGGAAACCTTATTAAAATCAGGAAGTGCTAGTATAGGTTGTTCTGTGATTTTCTTCTTCAAAAACTAAAAAAGTTCTTTTAGCAACATTAATCCAGACAAGGTTTTTTTATCCCCTCTCATAGTATCTATGAGTGGTTCACAAATTCCACTAATTTTTTTGTTAAATTTCCTATAAAAACTTGTCAAACCATGAATTTTTTTTACCTCATAAGATGTTTTGGGAGATGTCCAATCAATTATGGATTTCACCTTTTCCTTGTCCATATTTAATCCACTTTGAGAAATAAAAAACCAAGGCACACTAATTCCATCCTCATGAATAAACATTTATTGATAATAATCAATAATCTTTCTTCTTGCAATATTTGCATTACCATCCTAAGGTGTTTGATATGTTCTTTCTTGCTTGAGCTTTAAATCAATATGTCATCCAAATAAAAAATCACAAATTAACCTATGTAGGATTTTATAACTTCATTCTTTAGTCTCATAAATATACTTAGAGCATTGGTTAGACTAAATTACATAACAAGCCACTCATACAACCCCTCATTATTCTTAAAGGAAGTTTTCCATTCATCTCCTTCCCTTATCCTTATTTGATGATAACCAATCTTGAGATCAATCTTAGAAAAATACTTAAAACCACAGAAACAATCAATTAAATCATCTATTCTTTGATGAGGGAACCTATACCTGATGGTAATATTGTTTAATGACTTTGAATCTATGCAAATCATCCAATCTCCTTTCTTTGGAACTAATATCGCTGGTACTGCATGTTGGCTAAGAATTTATTTTGCTTCTTGATCTCTGCATTTTCTTGTGGAGTCATCTTGTAGAAAGCTTTGTTTGAAAAAATTGCACCAGGTATTAAGACAATATGATGACTGACACTCCTAATATGTGGCAGCTCATTGGTGAACTCATTCACCACTATG
The DNA here is from genome assembly GCA_007258455.2 of Sequoia sempervirens. Classification (NCBI taxonomy): domain Eukaryota; kingdom Viridiplantae; phylum Streptophyta; class Pinopsida; order Cupressales; family Cupressaceae; genus Sequoia; species Sequoia sempervirens. The sequence continues at coordinate 27,634 of VDFB02284397.1, forward strand.
TCAACATACTCTTCCAACATGGTTTGTATCTCTTGAGGTAGCTCGTTCAACTTGGTTGTTGTCATAACCATTCTAGGTTTGTTTACTAGTGAAAAATCCATCTTTTCCTCTTTTATTGTACTCAAAAATTCATTCTCACTCACCATCAAGACACTAGGACTAGTCACTTTTCAATCTTCTTTTTCTTCTTTTAAGGGCAGCAAGATATGCTTTCTACCATTTTTTTTCAATAGTATAATTATTTTTTCTCCCATCATGAATAGTTTTCCTATCAAATTGCCAAGGCCTTCCCAATAGCACATGATATACATCCATTAGTATTACATCACAAATAACCTTATCTTTATAGCTTCCAATATGAAAGTCTATCCAACATTGTTTATTTACTAACACTTGTCCTTTTTTGAGCCATAAAATGTTATATGGAGTTTGATGTGCAATTATTTTCAACCCAATATTCTCTACCATTTCTATTGAAACTAAATTATCAGTCCTACCTAAATCAATAACCATTTTGCAACATTTAACTTGGGATCTGCATGATCTATTGAACAAAGTCTTTCTTTGGGTAGGTTCTTTCTCCATGGGTGGTTTGATTAGCACCCTTGTCATCAACAAAGACTCTCCAACTTCAAGTTCTTCTACATGGGATGAAGATGCTACACTTTCTTCTTTTTGTTGGACCACTTGATTTTTTCCCTCAGTTCTTGAGCTACTTGCTTGAGTGTCTTTTGGACATTCCCAAAACCTATGACTTGCAAACTTATTTCATTTGAAACATTTACCAACAAATCCATGACCTCCTTGTGTGTGTCCACCCCTAGAATAACGTCTTCTTCCTATGAATCCACCTCTTGGATTATGTGATTGTTATTGAAAAGGACTTGGTTTTTAATTTTATTTTTGAACTAAATTTATTCCTCCTTGCTGTACCCTACCTTTGAAATTTCTCTCTGCTCCTATTTTTTGATTTTTTTAATTCAAATTATCTTCTACTTTTAGACCAAGTTGGTAACACTCTTTTATTGTCCTTGGACTAATTAGGCTAAGTTCATCTTGAATATTGTATCTTGAACCACTAAGATATTTGGCTATCTTCGCCATGTATTATTGCCCATGTTCAAACTTGATGGTTAATCTATAAAACTCTTATGTATACTTTTTGACACTCATCTCTTTTTGTTTTAGGTTTTGTAACTTCTTGAAGAGATTAGTTTAATAGTCAATAGGAAGGAATTTTCTCTTAAGTTTTTCTACCATTCTATCCCAAGATTTAATTTTATGCTTACCTTTCTTTCTCCTCTCATCTTGTATGAAATCCAACCAAAGAGTTGCATGACCCTTTTGTAGTGTAGAAAAATGGATCCCTTTAAATTTTCACATTTAATTTGGACCTATTTTGGCAACCTTTCATTCATTTCCCTTTAAAATCATCATTTATAGGCCCCTAAGACCCATTATTTCAGATCTTGAGGCTCATTTCACCTAAAAATTCCATAAAATCTTTCAAAACACCGAAAATCCTGAAAACCCACCCCAAAAAGCTAAGGTGGGACTCATTCGCCACCTTGGGTGAATGAGTCCCCTTAGGTGGGACTCATTCCCTACCTTGGGTGAATGAGTCCCCTAAGGTGGGACCCATTTGCCAAGGGTGGTGAATGAGTCCCATTTGGGGTCTTTTTCAATTTTGTTTAGTTTTAATTCAAAATTTTGGTGGATGTCAGCCTTTGAGATCTAAATAACTGTCAATTAGGTATAAATACCTATATAAACAAGTTTCTAAGCCATTTTGATCAATTCTAAGCAAGTGGAGCAAGCATTTTCAAGAGTTAAGTGTTGAGAATCTTTCACAAGAGCATTCAAGTTTCAAGAGCAAGTAATGTTGAAGCATTGGAGCAACATTAAGGTGTTTTTATAGATACTCAAGCTCATTTTCAATCAATATCTAGCATTGTCAAGGGTTGATCATGGTTGTCTATAGTGAATCATGATGGATTCTAGGGTGGGGAGATGCAACTAGTCATCAAGCCAAGCCTAAAGACTTGTTTCCTAGGTGATTCCATCCTCCATTATCACTCTACTTTTAGCCTAAGGAAGGTACAAGCATCATTAGGATTCATTTGGGGTGATTAGAGATCACCACAAGTGAGTCTTTCATCTCTATATTTCCATTCTTGTATCATATTCTTGCACATTAGAATATGATTGCATCATGTTTCAAATTTCTTAGTCTTAGACACAATTAAGGCTAGGGTTTTAATGAACATTTCATTATTTCTATTAAGGTTTAGCTACCAAACTAGGGGTTTGACCAAGGAAAACCCCCCATTAGAAAATCAAGTTATATTCTGTTTTGTAGGTGTTTTTCACAGATTCGAATCTGGAACTCAGGTTGGAAGGAAAGAGTAGGTGTTGAAGTGCAGATTAGAACTTTCAATTTCCAAAAAAGTAGAACAATATTGATTCGCCAAGAGTGGAGAATGAGTCCCACTGTAGTTGTTTGCCGGAGTTGTTTGTATATTTTGATACTCTTTTTCCCGAAACAGACTTTTGGACAAAAATCAAGATTTGGGACTGATTTTCCCAAGTTGGCGAATGAGTCCTAGTTGGTCAAAAAGTCAATTTTTTTAGAATTTCAGAGTTGCTTCTAGTCACTTCAAGGTTTCCAGGTGCACATCAGTTATTTCATTGCTATTCTATTATGTTTTATTTACATTTCTAAGGCATTTTCTAGGTCTTTTCATTGAAATAGGGTTTTTGCATTGCATTGTCTTTTCCAAGTTTCAACTTGGTGGTGAACCCCTCATTAGATCATTTTCAGTCCTTAGAACAACCCTCTTGCAAGATTTCTTTCTCCTTTGCAAAGAGATCTCAAGGGTTTGTTCTTGAGTGAAAGTTAGTGAAAATTTCCCCTTTCTAGGCCCCTAATCAAAGGGTGGAGAAAGGTGAATCCGATTTTCTTCCTTTCATTTTGGTGAACTTGTATTTGGAATACCTATTATGAAATTTTCACCTATGGGCTCAATCAAGCAAGACAGATTATGTTTCAGATGTTCATAAGGGCCAGATGGGATTTTTCCATTGAGAGTTAGTTCATGCATCCGATGACACTTCACAGGGAACTCAGTTGGGAAGCTTGCTTTGTAAAAAATATGCCTCAATAAGCATAGGCTGAAGCCTCCATTAGAGCCAAGTCAGTATGACATCTTCACTGTCTGGCTGACTAGCAGCTTTGATACATTCTGTTTTGAACAGGTCGTTGTGACCTAGTTTTTGTCTTGCCGAATGCTTTCACTATAGAGCCTATCACTATGACAAGAGGGGTTCGGTATGACCTCTTATCGCATGGAATTCTTTGGCCGATAGGCCATTCAATCACAAATCGAGAAGACTCTTAGCGACCACGGGCTTCGGGATAACCTATAGCACTTGGTGAGAAGTCCCAGCCAAGAGTTAAAGTCTTGCCCATAGCAAATGGTGTCAAGTCATCGGGGAAACTCTCACCAGAAGAAGTACTGTTGGTAAGAAGTCTTACCAATATGAGAAAGTCACACCGATTGCATTCGTTCAGGGTAACACAAACAGGCTCGATGTGATGTCTTAGCGAAACTAACATGTCTTGCTGACAAGTGCTTTATGTTGAAGTCTTCGGCATAGAAATTGAGCTTGCTAAGAAGTCTCGGCAACCCATAAGATGTCTCAGTGACAAAGGATGGGGTAGTGTCAGTAGGAAGTCTTGCCGATCAAGAAAGCTCTCCCCGAACTCAAGTGAACTTTTAGCGAAGCAGGGAGACTTCGATATAGAGTCTCGGCAACGACCCTAAAGAAGTCTCAGCAACACGGAAAGAAGCTCGCCGAGAGAAAAGTGGTCTCAGCCAAGAAAAGTGATCTCTCCAAGATGTCTGACCGACAGGGTGAGCTCTTGCCAAAGAGAGGATGGTCTTGCTGAAGGAAAAAAGGGGGCCTCAATATGTGTTTTTCCTTCGGCAGGAGTCTCACCGACAACAAAAGACCTTGCCAAGAAAGTCTGACTTTGGCAAGATGTCTTGCCGAAGTAAAGGGTGTCTCCCCGACATGAAAAAGAGCTCGTAGAAGGATTTGGCATTCGACATAATGTCTCGGTGAAGGAAAGATGTCTCGCCGACATAAGGTAATATAGGCATAGGTCTTGCTGATCCATCAAAGTCTCAATGAATGAAACATCGGCAAAGAAAGTTTTCATCGCCACAAGGTCTTGGCAATTAGGAGATGTCTCGCCGATGGAAGGGGGACCCCATTGAAAGAAACGAAGCTCGGCAAAGGATATTGCCTTCGGCATAATGTATTACCGAAGGATGAAGGTCACACCAAAGACAACAAAGGTCCGACAGACAGGAAATGTCTTGGCAATAGAAAGTAGATTCGCCATAAGGTCTTGGCGAACAAGATTTGTCTCCCTGAAATGTTTTGTGCTCACCCAAAGATAAAGGGATCAGTGTGAGGTCTCACCGACCCGATAAGTCTCCCAGACCATTAAGCACAGGAGGACAACCCCTCGCTAGGACAAAATCAATTCGGCAAGATGTTTTGCCGATGATAATGAGTCATTCCGATAAGTTGCAGAATGATATAATTGCATCGGGGAGACATGATAAGTGTCTCACCGACATGCGATTTTGACTGAGCGAGACTTTGACCATCAGCAGTCTCATGTGGCGTATGGCCAGCCAATTAGAGGGAGCTAGGGGTGAGCCGTGGCAGTCTGACTAGGGAGAAGATGATTAACATAAGGAAAAGCAATGTGAGCTCAGGAGCATTCAAAGCAGCTCAACTGGGGGGAATTCAAAGATCGACACGAGGACCAGAAGTTAATGCTGCTAAAGATCTGAGGGCTTCTCCAAGGGCGATCTTTCACACCGACATGGACATGCAGGGTGCAGCATTAAATTTAATTAAAAGATCTAAGGGCCTAGATCTTTCAGAAGCAGATATTTTTGTAAGCCCTGAGGGGTTGACCTCACTTTTGTATATAGGGCATTTTTTCCTTCTTGTAGACCAGTTCTCCAGTTGCTCTTTTGAAGTCTGTGACCTTTTACAATCCTCTCTCAGATTAGCAAGCTTCTGTAACTCAACTTTGAAACATGCTATATAAAGCTTACCTTGGATGCCATTGATGGTTCACTCTTTGCCTTCTGGTTCTTGTGAAGTATTGTGCATATTTTTAGTGATTCATCAAGCTACTTAGTGAAATATTTCTTTCCTTATAGCTTTGTTTCATGCTAGCATGCCTTTCTTTGCAAAAGTAGTATTATTTATGTTACAAACTATGTTTATTCAATTGCACATGAGCTTTTAATTTGTGAAAATTTGCTTTCCTTCTTGAAAGCGTGTGTATGTCAAACCTGTTTGTATGCATGATCTACATAATCTCATTGTGCAGTCCAATCTCCATCAACAATATTCAAGTGTAACTCTAGTATTTCATTTTGCCTGTCTTTTTGGTGCATCACCTTAGAATTTAGCTTTCAATTTATGTATTCCTTCTCCCTTTTCCTCACATGAATCAGTAGTTTTAGGTGATGACCCAAAGGAAGCTGACCTTATCTGGAGGTTCATTTCAAATTCGGGTGGCCCACAGCCTTGAAATGATCCCATGTTTTCCCTAGAAGGCTCAGTTTTATAACTTTGTATAGGGTGCACTTCTAGGTGACAACAGTTCTGGCACGCCCGGTGAGACTGTCGAACAGACAGTTTGGAAATTATATGTCTACTACTAGTTTTTGATATGCAACCAATAAATTTTAGGCCTTTCAAAGGTAAAGTATCAGCATATCATGGCGACTCCAACTTCATAACAACTGGTTCCAGCAGTCTAGGTGTCTACAATTAATAAGGTTTGATCTTTAGGCTTGTTTTACTTCATGTCTTATCTCTGCAATGATTAGTTATCAGCAATATGTGGTCTTGCCACCTCCATTCCATGAGAGTCATCTGTATATGTCCTCCAATCAGCTATATTATATAGAACAACCTACTATTTTTATGTCAAATGATCCGATATCAACAGATTACCAGTATTTTCATCATGTTTCCCACCCTCCCACTCCTGGTCAACCCTTATGTCAGCCATTATATAATCAAAATCACCCCCAGGAGGAGGTTTCTGATGTTAACCAGCATGATTATTTGCATAATCAGCCTCTAAAGCATCCTTACCAAACTATAATGGACCTACTCCAATAGTTTGACCGTGTGTTGTGGGCCTTGAGCCAGAAGTTTGAACATATGCATATTAGTGATGTCAGTAAGGTGTTCTGCACATCAAGCTCTCTGTTATGCACATGTGGAAAAATAACAAATTATCAATTTTTTTTTTTTAAAATATGAGTGTACCAGATATTGAAGTCCTTGATCCAAAAAAAATAAAATTGAATTTCGATACATACAAGAAACGTTAAGCGTTATATGGTCTGCCTATGTGTTAATTGTAATTGGTTTGACTTTGAAACTTGATTAAGGAAAAAATATTCAATAAAACACTATGAAACCAATTGGAAGCACTAGATATTGTAGTTACAAATCTAAATTCGAAAAAATTAGAATTTTCTCCTTCATTGAAAAAAAATTATACGTTATACGGTGAGTGTCACTCCTTAAAAATGTTTTTTACTAAAAATAACTAGTTTTCGAAGGAGATGGAAAAAGAAGTGCAATGTGAACAAAGTGATACTAAACACAATACACTCCATATGATCAAGGTACATTAGGTTCTTTACTAAACAAATAGTTCTCTAACCATCACATCTAATTTTGACATGTCTATATTCAAAGTTAATACTTGAGCACAATCTCTATAATCAAATCACCTCTTTATAGGCATGTGTCACATCCTTGTACTCTACTTCTATAGTGGATGTTGGAAAGAAGGATGGGGAAGTACAATCCAATTATTTATACCCCAATACTTGTTATGTAGTTTGTTTATAACCCCAGAGGATATACTTAATGCATACCATATCAATAATAAAAGAAACATTCATACATTCATTGCACATATATATAATCCTTATAAATTCTTTATATTATATCATAGTCTCATACAAGAGTAGGTCTTAGTATCTGTTTCATAATATGTCTCATACAATTCATATATTCATTCTCCAATACATCTATCTATCTCTATCTATATCTTTATCTTCTGCATATGATTTACATTGCATATATAAGTATCCATTCCTTTGAAGGGACATGACTCCTATTACAACTAATGCCTTTTTTTCCCTCTATGGACTATTTGCAAGAGTCTGCGGTAGGTTCTAACCCTATCCATGACCTACTAACATCATCGCCTTTTTAAAATGATGTCTTGTCCTCAAGACATGATGCTTAATTGGGAAGGATATGCATGTATTGTAATTTGAGCCTTGTGATTATTGAAGCCCAATGTGCTTGTGCATGTAGAAATGTACCCATTTGTCCTTGGATGTGAGCAAGTGTGAGTTCTATCTCCCAAATATTGATTGGAATTGAAATATTGTGTGCTAGCTGCTTTGCTTCCTTCAAAATTGTCTGGAGAAGTCTCAAATAAATACAAACGATCTCCTTTAGTTGTTTGATTTGTTCTTTCACCTGTTTACGCTGAGTATGGAGTGGTTATGGTTGGTTGTGGAGAGAATAAACTTGATGTATTATGGCTATGGATGGGTCTTGAAGCAGGTCATACACCACTTATGTTATCTAATATTCTATCTGAAGTATCTGGGTGCAAAGACCTTTTGTTGTGTTAGGCCATTGTAGACAAAATTTATATACTACTCTGACTTCTTGGATGTTTTCTCCCAATTGTTTTATTTGTGCTTCCAATTGGGAGTGTGTAGTGGCACATTACTTTGTGTACTTTGTTTTATTCTTGTTAAGTTATTCTTGGGCCTCCTTTCTGATGCTGGCCTTGGTAGAGGTGAAATGCCCTTGTAGACTATCTACCAATTATTTGAGTTTTTGAGGTAGTGGGAGTGAAGTGTCCCATGGCAAATGGGGGATAGTATTCTAGAGTTTTTATATTGCATCTTCTATTACACTCAATCTTAGTCCTCTTCAGGTATGCACTCAATCTTAGTCCTCTTCAGGTATGCAAATTTAACTAAAATCTTTTCATTTTTTAGTAGTTTATAAATGCTTGCATAATAGAAAATTTGATAGTATGCAAGCAATAAAATCATCTCTTGAAAGCAAAAGGCCTATAGTAAGTTCCTGAAGTAGGTTAAACCATGTGGGTGCCTTGAAAATATGATCTTGTTGAAATTCATAGTTGTCATTCCATTCATTCAGGCAACTTTTTTTCAATTTATGTAGATCATTATGTAATATTTTAGTTTTTGTTTTGTTTGGTGGAACATTTTGTTTCTCATATCTACATTAGTAGCTACTATGAAACATATATTATTTTGCATTTTCACATGATGTAATGCTCAACATGAATGTCATATTTTATTTAATAAATTTGTTACAACTATGGAATTATTGTCTATATTTTTTACTAAATGAAAGATTTAGGATCCAAAGAACTTAAGTGCAAGATTTATTTATTTTTGAAATAGCTATTAACAGTCGCAACTGCCTATATATTTTATATTTGAGAGTTGCTAATGATATATGATCAAGTCCTAGGAAGAAAGGTTATGAAATCTTCAACGACGATTGAAAGTCCCTTTTGATGGCACTTGCCCAGATCATCAGGTATTTTTACTTAATGGTTTTCTCTCATCTTTCTATTTCATTAGTAAATTAACAATTTCCATCTAGGTGACACTGTAATACAGTATTTTAGTTGATTTTTTCTTAAAGAATCATTATAAAAAGCTCTAAAATTTCAAAAGTTTTCATTGATATGTTTTGGGATTGATTAATTTTCTATCAAGCATTTCTTTCAATTTTTAATTATCGCGATTTATTTCTTAATGATCTGATAAACTTGTTATGTTGCAAGGACATTTAGATTTTAGTGCATGTTACCTAGTCTCTCACTGTGTGGTGAGGACTTTCATATCTTAGCTCTTTCACCTATTAGATCTAAATATTCAATCTTGGTAAAGAAAAATCATGTTAGATAATATTAGTGGAGATCAAAATTAATAGGCACTTGCTAGATTGTGGGCTAGATTGAAAATAAAGGATGATGGGAAATGTTATTGTCCTTGCAATAATTGCAAGGTCTTAAAGACGAGAAGAATTTTAGTCACAATAGCTGAGAAACATTGTAGGTAGCATGGTCATGTTGAAGGGGGGAATGATTATGGTCCATTGGTAAGTTGTTCATTATATGTCTTTATATTGATTGAATTTGTAAATGTTTATATCATTTTAATATTTTTTTTATATATAAAAATCACTTGATCATGATTATGGTTTATTTGTGTCGATCATTATTATAAAGGTGGGGCACCCTAGGGCACATGATATGAATTATCACGAATCGAAGAATGTGGTTTTGCAAGCGGAGGAACATGGAGCTATGAATATCTAAGATGAAGTTAATGATCCTATGGAAGAAGATGATCATGCACTAGAAAAAACAGTTGAAGATGACTGTACAAATACAAATTGATCCATGACACATTTAGTAGCGCAACTGATCATGATGATGTAGATGACGTTGATGATGTTCATGATTTACCTATACTTGAGAAGGCATACAATCCCCTTTATGAAGGCTCCCAAACAAATCTTCTCTGTACTGTATTGTTGCTAGTGAACTTGAAGGTTATGAATGGTTTATCCAATATAGCAATCTCATGGATGTTAAGTTATGTCATATATGTCATCTTTTTTCATCTATTTTTGTTGTTAGTTCATCACTAGTAAATAAAGGATGAAATATGTACCATTAATGTACTTTATATTAACAAATTATTTTTTTGTTGTAGATTGATAGGTGAATTTTTGTTACCACCATAAATATTTTACCTTGCTCATACGAAGATTTATTTTCCATTATGAAAGATATTGGAATGGAGTATCAAGCAATAGATGCATGTCCCAATGATCATATTATATATCATAAACAACATGAATTTGCAATAGAATTCCTGGAATGTCATATTAGTAGATATCAAATAGATCAACTAACAAAAAAGGTGCCTCGCAAGGTTCTTCATTATATTCACATTATTCCAAGTATGCAACGATTATTTAGGTGCGAAAGCTTAGCGCAATTTATGGATTTCCATGCACAAAATAGAAGTGGAGATGAAATTCTTCGAATTCCTATGGATGGTTGTACATTTAGGGATATGGAAGAACCTTGTAATCTCAGGCTTTCATTGGCAGCGAACAATGTCAATCCATTTGGAGAGCTGAGATCTATTTATTCAGTGTGGCCTGTTTTTGTTATCAACAATAACATTCCTCCATGGATGTCAATAAAGAGGGAGCACATAATGTTGGCAATGATTGTTCCAGGTATTTGTTGACATCAATTTTATTTAATGTAGTAGCATCTCATTTGTCTTATTTGTTGCATAATGACTGACATTTTTTTCATTTAATAATCATGTACATTAATTTATATATATTGCAATAAAATGGTTATAATAATTATGTAATGTTTATGTTCATTCAACTAGGTAAGTAGGAAGTTAAAGATATGAATGTATATATCGAGCCTCTTATTGATGAGTTACTAAAGTTATGGAATGACGTCACTATGTATGACATCTCTGTTAGAGTAAAGTAATTAATTCACTTTACTCTCCTCTTAAGATTTCACTTTATGCATATATTAGTCATTTAATAATTAATATTTAATTATTAAATGCTCTCACCTTAGGGTTAGGTTTTCCTTTCGGTGTTGATCTCCTTTTTAAGGATTGATCTCTTGTATTGTATCTAATTCTTGATTCATTTTTTTCTCTGATAATAGATCTTGCACTTTGTCAGAGCCAAAACCCTCGTCTTCGTTCTCTCTCTTTCTCTGTGACAGGTTTCTTGCATGCAGGTTTCTTTGGGTTATGTGGATTTGTATTTCTCAAATCCTACATGGTATCAGAGCCAGATTTGCTGCAGCCTGTTCAGTCTTTTGAAATATTTTGAGATCCAGGTTTTGGTGGCATCAGATTTGCGTTTGTCTTCTGTGTTTTATTTTGGAATAGGGGGTACTTTTTTTTGGTGCACTTTGAGCCCAAACGGACCTCACCGTTGAGCTCGTAGCGCCCAAAAACCCCTATTTCCATATAAAATACGTCTGATTCGGACACAGTTACTCCAGAAGGCAAAATTTTTTTGCCCCAAGGCCATCTGACGGGGCATCGATCACAGGCAAAAAATTAAAAACACAAGTTTTATAAAACCGGCCAGCTTACCCACTTTGGCCCCGTGACCAAGCCGGCCCCTTGGCCCCACCAGTATTTGGTAGCGGCGTGGCCCCACACCCACCGCCGTCATACCGCAGCGGTTGATCACCGCCAGAAGCACCACCGCCAGCCAGAAGTTAACCGCCACTGACAGCCAGCCACCAGCGCCGACCGCCAGCCGCCAGAGCGCCGCCGGTCCAAGCGGCGCCACCGGGGAGCCACCAGGGCCCCTTCAAATTATTATTTTTTACCTCTTCCGAAAAATCGGGCATAAATCGGGCGTCTGATCTCCGTTTTTCAAAAAAAAATTGGCGTTGGAAAGCTGGCTCCAAGCCCATTCTAATGATGTAGGAATTTTTTCAGATTTTTCTAGTTTGATTGCATTTTTTCGCAGTCAAAGTCCGATGAGCCTTTTTGCACTCCGAGGGGCATAACTTGCTCGTTTTTGCTCCGTTTTTCGAAAGCGAATAGGCGTCAGAAAGGTGGTTCTGTGCTCTTTCCAGATCTTCCATCTATTTCATCAATAAATTTCTTAGGTACTCAAAAATTTGTCTCAACCAGTTACTGCTTTCTATCATTTTCTAGCTTTCAATTTGTACTGGGGATTGGATTTTTGCATTGTGGGGGGGTGTTTTTTCTTGCTTTCTGTTATTTACATCAGAAAAATAGAATCTAAAAACACCAAAACAAAAAAAACAAACCCCTTCTGCATCTTCTCTCTAGTTCTGAAAGACCACTTAATAATAATTAAAAAAATTCAGAGCAATTGAGGCACAGTTCACAGGATGGCCGACAGACATATTGAACCTCTTACACCGCATAATTACCACACTTGGAAGGGTCGCATGATGACTCTTCTCCAGTCTCGAGGGTTATGGTCCTATTTGGATGAGGTTCAGCCTCAGTTGACACGTGCCTTTGAGGTTATGCAACACAGGAACAATATGGATCAGGCTATGGGATTGATGGCTTTACACATTTCTGACAGTCTCTTGTTTCATCTTGAGGGTTGTCTCACTCCTCGAGCCATTTGGACCAAGTTTGATGGGATTTTTGGTACTGTCAACAAGTTCAGAGCTTTGCAGCTTGAGGCAGAGTTAACCTCCTTGGTACCTGATTCGTTTCCCTCTATTGAGGACTTTTTGATGAAATTCAAACAGCAAAGATCTATCTTGCAGGGTTGTGGTAAGACTAAGACTGATATAGAGTGCATTTTCCTGATCCTCTCCAAGCTTCGGGGTCCATTTCAGATTTTCTCTTCGACCTTTTATTCCACTATGGATGCCTTGGGTGCTTGCCATGTCATGCCTACTTTTGAGGTTTTTTGTGATCGTTTGACTCGTGAGCAAGCTAAGCTTAAGCAGTTGGATTCACTTTCAAGTTCACAAAACCAAGCATTGGTAGCCCAGTCCTCCAAAGGAAAACAGAAGCAGAAACCGAAGCCTAAGAAAGATTCAGGGGCTAGTGAGAATCACTCCAAGCCACCACCTAAGTCTGATTCAAAACCACAGTCAAACTCTAAACAGGGCAAATCTTCGAAGTCTGGTGAGTCTTCCTCCAAGACTAAGAAGAAATCTGGTGATCCTTGCAGTTTTTGTGGCAAGGAAGGACATCCCATTTCTAGGTGTTGGAAACATTTAGAGGCTTTGGAGGAAGCCATGCAACAACATAATATCAGTGCACCTCAACCCCCTTCACAGCCCACAGGGAAAGGTCATGCTCTTTCTGCACGAGCATTGTCCTCAGAATCCACTTGGATTCTAGATTCTGGTGCCTCTCACCATATGACACACACAGAGGATTTGGTTACCGCTCTTGCCCCTACAGGCACTAGACATATTGCAGTTGGTGACTCAGCACAACTTTCAGTTCAGGATTCAGGTACTATTTCATTGGATGGTGGTTTTCTACAGGATGTGCTTTTGGTTCCTGACATTTCGACAAACCTTCTATCCGTTTATCAGATTTTCCACTCTGGCTCTGGTAAAATAGTTGAGTTCTCACCACATGATGTGGTTATTCAAGATCTTCATGATCTTGACTTGGTTGTGGCTACTGGGAGTGTGGATTCTGCATCTCGCTTATACAGATTTGATGGATTTGAGAGTTCAGACATTGTTGGTTCCTCTCTTATAGCACATGCAGATTCAGTGAGCAGGCTTTGGCATGAGCGTTTTGGCCATGTCAATTATAGATATCTATAGTAGATGAGTACACAGGCACTTGTGATTGGGCTTCCATTGATTTCTTGTACTGATGGTGTATGTCGTGGTTGTGTCCTTGGCAAACATCATCGAGATCCTTTTCCTAAGGGTCGAGCCACTCGTGCTAGGGCAGCCCTAGAGTTGGTACACAGTGATCTTATGTCCTTTCTGACTCCTTTTTCAGGGGCCCGCTATGTGCTCACTTTTATTGATGATTCTTGTGCTATATGTAGATGATCTCATCCTTACAGGTAGCTCATCCTCCATGATTCAGAGTGTTCAGAGAGCTTTGATGGAGCAGTTTGAGATGACAGATCTTGGTCTCTTGCACTTCTTTCTGGGTTTACAGGTTATTTAGTCTTCGGATGGGATTTCCATATTTCAGGAGAAGTATGCTCTTGATATGCTTCAGCGATTTGGCATGCTTGATTGCAAGTCTGCCCCCACTCCTTTTCAGTCAGGTGTTGTTTTGTCTTCCACTTGCTCTACTCCTTTAGTAGACCCCACTTTATACAGGCAGTTGGTTGGCAGTTTGTTGTACCTGACACATTCTCGTCCTGATCTTTCCTTTGCGGTTGGCCTTGTTTCTCAGTTCTCCCATGATCCTCATGAGAGCCATTGGCAAGCAGCCAAACATATTTTGAGGTACATTCGGGGCACTACTCATTATGGCATTCACTACACCTCAGGATCCCCTCACATCATTGGATTCACTGACTCTGATTGGGCTGGTGATGTCAATGATCGAAAGTCTACTTTTGGCTTTGTTTTTTGCCTTGGTTATGGTCCTATCGCATGGTCTTGCAAGAAGCAGTCTGCTATTGCATTATCATCTACAGAGGCTGAGTACCGTGTAGCAGTGTTAGCCAATCAGGAGGTTTTATGGCTTCGGCAGTTGATGACAGAGTTTGGATTTCCTCCAGATTGCCCCACTATTCTTTGGTGTGACAATCAAAGTGCCATTCACATTTCTCACAACCCAGTGGAGCATCAGCGGACAAAGCACATTGAAATCCACATGCACTTCATCAGGCAATTGATTCAGGATGGTTCTCTGATCTTGGAGTACATTCCTACAGAGGAGCAGGTTGCAGACATCTTCACTAAACCTTTGGCATCTCCGCGCTATCTTCAGTTGCGCTCCATGCTTGGGGTGAAGGAAGTTGTCCTTGGGGGGTCTCAGTGAGGCCTTCCTTCCTTCATGTTTTCTTTTCAACATGTTTCTTTATCTCTTTTTGGAGAGGAGTTTTTTCCCACTGGGTTTTCTCCTTTACTCCGCTTTATAGAGATTTTCTTGTATTCGGGTACCTGATCAGGCCATGTTGCCGGGACCCTCTGTTGCATTGTAGTTCCTTTGCTTTCTTTTGCATTGTTTGTAGCTGCATTGTAGCTCATCTTAAGGGGGGGTGTTAGAGTAAAGTAATTAATTAACTTTACTCTCCTCTTAAGATTTCACTTTATGCATATATTAGTCATTTAATAATTAATATTTAATTATTAAATGCTCTCACCTTAGGGTTAGGTTTTCCTTTCGGTGTTGATCTCCTTTTTAAGGATTGATCTCGTGTATTGTATCTAATTCTTGATTCATTTTTTTCTCTGATAATAGATCTTGCACTTTGTCAGAGCCAAAACCCTCATCTTCATTCTCTCTCTTTCTCTGTGACAGGTTTCTTGCATGTAGGTTTCTTTGGGTTCTGTGGATTTGTATTTCTCAAATCCTACAATCTCTAGACCAATAGGACAAAGACAATTTCAATTCCATGCAATGTTTGTATGGACAATACATGATGCCCCAGGGCTAACACATTTTTGTGGTATGTTATAACGTTCGAGTGCACTTTAATGATATTTAATTTTATGAAGTAGATATCATGCATATTTTTTAAATAATCTATTCATTATATATAATTATAAAAGTTGACACATTTGATCCAATTATAGATGATCTTGCAGGTCTTCAAACAAAGGGAAAATTTGCATGTCCAGTTTGTGGTCCAAAGATGAAATCTCATTGTTCAACATGTTTAGGAAAGTAGGTGTTTGATGAGTATAGGCACTTCCTCCATAGAAATCATAAGTATCAAACTATTGAAAAACATCTTTTCAATGGGAAAAAAGAGACTACATCAAAACCACGAAGAATGACACCTCACCTATGGAAGTTGGAATATAATAGAATTAATCGTCAAGGTTATACATCAAATCAAATTGTTTATCTATCATATATGATATGTTTGGAATTTATATTTTTATATTATGTTTTGTTTACTCATGTTGTAATTGAAAATAATTGTCATTGTTAATTTGTTTAACTTATATGCTTCATGGTCATCAAGGCATTAATGGCCAGCTTCCACAGGGACTAAAAAGTTATCCTAGAAAATTTAGTAGGTTCCCCTACTATGAGCAGCTACAAATTGTGCATTTGTTTGATACAATGCATATCAAAAAGAATATAACAAAAATGTTATGGAAAATATTGGATGGAGGGCATGATAGAAAAAATTGCCAAAATTTGTAGTGACATTCAGGAAGCCAATCATGCAATGAAAAATGTCATTCAATTAAATAGCGATGGAGATAAAATTAATATAAGTGCCCTTCCTTGGTTATTAATGAAGCAACAAAGTAATGCTATAAAAGAAGTCATACAAAAAATTTGATTTCCCACAGGATTTGCTGTGAACATAAACAATATCATAACAAAGAAAGGTGAATTTGGGTTAGGGATGAAAACGCATGATTGGCATAACTTCATTAAGGTAATTATTCTGGTATATTTTATATATATATTTGTATACTGCATGTACTTTTCAGTGTAATATGTTTACTAGTTTTGGAAAAATAATGAAAAGATCATTTTATAATTGTTGCACTACGTTCTACCTCTATCTCTCCCAGACAACTTCAACAACAATCTCAAGGAAGTTATATATGATTTTGGAAAATACATGAGGTAAGTAGCAATATTTGTTCAATTTGTTGTATAGATCTTATATTTTTGATTTTTTTTACTTGTTATGTAATATATTGTATATTTTTGTTAAATATCGTTAATATATTTGTTCCTTGAATCACTTGTAGATGGATTTCATCTAAAGAAATCCATAAAGAAGATATAAATTATTAGAAGAGAAAAATTCCTCATCTAATGTGTGAAATGCAAAAGTGTCTACCTTCAACATTTTTCAAATCAAAAGAACACTACATCATACACCAAGTTGAGGAGATTGAATTGTGTGGACCTGTACACACAAGGTCAATGTGGACGGTTGAGAGACACTTGAAATTTTTGGAGGCTCTGGTTAGAAAAAGAGCACATCCTGAGGGTTCTATGGTGGAGGGATATATGGTATACCAGACCATGGTGTACATTACTAAATATATTCCTAAGTTCGCAACAAAGATCCATGTAGATCTCATTTGGGATCCCAACTCCATTAACAAATTTGAAGGGGAGTACTTGATAGGGAAAGGTAGATTGAGGAAAGTGAGGTAATTATAAGATGGTCATGGAGATTAATTAGAATACATTTTACATTGCCTTCAATTGCTTGAAAAGAAACAACAAAGAACTAGTCCAAATGAAAGAATCTTCCATGCACAAATAGAAAAGTATTGGTATTGTAATACTCTAGAAAATAAGTATTTCATTGTTGGTGCCTTATTTTATCCACTATGTCATCGCAATGTCTTACTTTAATTATTCCCTTGTTGGCGTAACTTGAGATATGTTCTCCTGACTAAATGTTATCGGTGAAAGATGTGTCTTCGGGCGGTCCATTTTTTGTTATTCCAATATCAATGTGTTCCTTCGATGAAACATATCAGTGTACCTCATGCAAAAATCTTGAGTGAGTCTATCTTTTACTTTCTTGAATAACCCATCGGTAGAACTAAAAGAATGTGTCCCCGATACGAGCCTTTTACCTTCATCAGAGTAGTATATGAGATCAAAATTTTCACTTGTTAGGCTTCCGATGGCTGGCGATGAGTATTTTTTCAGGGAAACTTTCATGAGTTATGCCGATATGCGTTTCCTGTGGTGCTACATTCTCTATTTGTTCCTTTTTAATCAAAATATACAACCCAATTTCTTTTGTCAGCCGGTATGAATGCAATGTGCCTATGCTAATATTGTACAATGTGCTTCCTCGTTCATGTTGTTAACTCTAAAAAATGCAGGTAAAAATACTTGAAGAGGTTTCCAAACTCTTGGTACATTTCAGGGTAACATACAAGGCCAAATGGTTTTAGACCTTCTTCTCTTCAGGTGCTGCCAGACCTAGGTGGGTCTACCTATGTGAATGAAGTAGACTTGAACTATGTGATTCCTCCTACAACAGTCTATTCACAATGGCAGTTTGAAAGTGAACATATGTACTACTAATCTAGCATAAATTGTATAAGTAGTATCAAAGAAATATATTCAGTTAACAAATGTAAAACGTTTAAAATGAAATTAAACTAAGTGATGAAATGTGAAGACCAATGCTGTGTTGGGTATATGGAGTTGAGTAGAAATCAGAGACAAGTGACTTATGACCAGCAATAATTGAAACTATTTGGCACTTCTATGTTTATAACTTGTATAAACAGCCAGGGATGCAATTATCAGATTCTTCTTTAATAATCCAAAATAATATTCCTAAGTTTCTATGAATAATCAAGAGTACTTTAATATTTACTTGAAAGACCCAATTAATTATGCCACATAGATATAACAAATGTGCATTGATAAATTGAAAATATGCTTGATATATCAATTTAAATAACATAGTAATATTAAATATGGAGACAATCTAGAAATATCTTCAATTAACTTAACAAACAATTGACACCAACATAGAGCCACCAAATTAGAGATTTTCCATTAACTTCATCAAAGATTTTACACGTGCATCTTGGTCCTTTATGATGTAAACATTGTATCAATCCCTATTCTCCTACTTATTCTATCTACTCCTATCTTAATAAATTTTTCTTGGTCCCGGTCTCTCTTATTTATAGGAGAGGCAACAAGCTTCAGACCAAAACACATGAATTTTGATAACAAAACTTAACATGTAAAATATAACTGAAACAATTAACAACTAACACATGACAATTCTGTTAATCTCTGAGTAAAATCCTGAGTCACCAAAGACATGTGCAAAGCTTTTACTTTATGATAATCATCATTGATAGTGATTAATCTTCACCTCAATTGAGGTATTTCTCTTGCCACTTGCTTATGGTTAAATCATTTGACCGCTTGTATTCCTGTGCAACAGTGAAGTTTGATAGGTGGCTTTTCCATCTACTATCGAGAAAGTTTCTGGCATCTACAACGAACTTTGTCTAACCATTATCCAATTTTATAATTCCATCAAGCATAGCATGAAGTTTTTCTAGGTTGATATTACCATCACCCTGTATATGTGTCAAACATTGTGGAACCATTTGATCAAATTCATTTCTCCATTCATCCACATCCTTGAGTTGACCATCACCTTTAACAATCAGAGGGCTAAAATTGTGTTTTATTGAATCAAATGAATTCCTTTTGTTTTCTACCTTCTTCTTCATATCAATCAAATAATTATACTCATCAATGATTCCTTTTACCATTTCTTGAGTAGGTTTTAACCTTGGGGGTGCATTGGGATCTCTTTGTGTGGCTTTACACTAAGTGGTTAAGATATGGTAATGTTTTCTGCAATTCCTCTTAGATAGGGGAATTAGTATTTATCTGTTCCAGAGATTTTACCAAATGACTGAAGCCCTCGTGAAATCCATTTATTTTCTCTTTTAAAACTTCAACTCTTTGTTTAAGTATTTCCTCCAAGGTACTCACGATGTGTCGTTTGATATCATCCATATTATGATTCTTTAGTTTCTCAACCTCTTCTTTCAATTTCTGAATCTATGGATCTTCAACTGAAGCAGGTGGATGATATACAACCATTTCATTCCCCTTTACATCTATGGATTGTTGTAATTGTTGGTTCAATCTGACATTTTCAATGAATAACTTATTTATCTCCTCATTTGATAGTTTGAGTCTTTTCTCATACTCTGTCATCTTCTTTTCCATGTTTTCCATTACATCTCTTGTAAACATTGCTAAATGGATTATCATGTTTGCTACTTCTATGAAGTAGTGTCCTTCATAGTTCTGACCAGAGCAGACCCTCTCATTTCCTGCAACACATCTAGAAGCCTAGGCTTCCTTGTGCTTTTTTGTTTTGTCCATAGGGAAAGGGTCTGGGTGGTTGGATTATATCCTGTCCCTGATACTCCTTCCAAATCAAATTCTGCAACTAATTTGGGATCATCTTGGGCATTGATTTGATCCAACAAAAACACTTTGGAGAGCTCCATTCCTGGTATAATGAACATGTTACCTTTCAAAACTAACTCCCTTGCTTCTTTAGGAGTAATATTGACATTGTCAATATTTAACTTTGCCATTGTTTGTGCTTGCACTTCTGCATGTTTCGAATCATCAGCTCCAATGAGGTTAATTTTAAGTATGTCATCAAATAGTTTCATCTTCATTTTCATCCAAAAATATTTGAACTCCCTAGTATGGATAAAGTCATCATCCTCCATGAATCTCATGGAAGCAATAATTATTTCATCATCCTACATTTCATCAATAGCCTCCTCCAATATTATCATCATGGGATCATGAGGCTCAAGGATTTTCTATTTCTCTGCAACCTCTTTCATCTCAACCAAAGTTAAGACTACCTCTTGTTCTTCATCACTTGACTCATAGTCCACTAGTGACCCAATCTTCTGTTTCTTGGCAGGAGGCTCATCTGTTTGAGATGGAGGAGATGGATGAATTGGTGATGAAGGTGGTGTATGTGATGTAGAGGCTGTGGATGCTGGTGGATGGGGTGTAGGAAGTGGGGCTGATTTATCTTCTTGAGCCTTTTTAGATAATTCATCAAATTGACCAAGGACTAATTGCATTCTTTTCAACAAATCTTTCTCCTCATCAAAAAACCCCTGAACTTCTTATCTTTTCCTCTCTCTTGATCCTCCCATCTCATCATCATTAACCATCTTTTCCTTCTTTCAAACAAATCTACAAAATAGACCAAGTTTCTTATTACATCCTCTTCCGGATGAAATTCATGCGTTATTCCCCTCTTTGTGAGTAGGGTTCTTCTGATATTGTTGATGTGGCCTTTTGGATCACATATTCTCTCTTTCCCTGATCTGAGAGCAAAAATAGCTTTTATAAATCTCTGTAATTCCTCCAACATATCTGATCCAATTGAAAATTCTTCAAATACCGTCAAATCAGGTAGAAATGTGCCTTTTTTTAAATTTTTTCATCAAATCATGCTCCATCTAGAGCATTTTCCAAATAAATTCTAAAAAAATACTCTACTAGGCACAAATTTTTGTAAAATATGAGGGGCCTCATCACAACCATATACCCTGATGATGGTGTGTTGTGGCATCAAAAACCAATCAACATAATTATGTGTAAAACCTTGATCTAGTTTGTATTACAGGGGTCTCATGACATCCATTAGGGATTGTGGTAATATTGGTGTAGGAAAACCAAGCTGATCAATCAGTCTGATGACAAAATCATCCCTAAATACAACATAATCACTTTCATTGCATTAATTCCATATCTTAAGTTCTTCATCGTTCAAATCTTTCATACCTAGCTGAATTTCATACTTCGATACTGATTGATGTGATTGGCCTTCATTTAATGCTCCAACGACAAATTACCGTACTACCGTATGACATTTTTCATCCCCCCATAGTATAGCAATTCCTCCTTATCTCTATTCTTGTTTCACCGCTCTACCACGGGCTCCATTCCAACCCTTCATAGTATGGCGGTGCATTATTACCTCTATTCTTAGCTTACCGCTCTACTGCAGGCTTCATTTCAACC
Source organism: Sequoia sempervirens (assembly GCA_007258455.2). NCBI lineage: Eukaryota > Viridiplantae > Streptophyta > Pinopsida > Cupressales > Cupressaceae > Sequoia > Sequoia sempervirens. The sequence continues at coordinate 49,080 of VDFB02284397.1, forward strand.
CCTTGTGGTATAGCTATTCCCACTATTAGTATTAACCATGACCCCGCTCTACCGCGAGCAAGACATCAACCTTTTGTGGTATAGCAGTATACAATGTATTACTTCTTTTACCCACCGCGCTACTGTGAGTTGCTTTATTGGAGGTTGCGGTAAGGTGGTAAAAGAAAATTTTGACCTTGTGGATGGTAAAACATGGATTTTAAGGAAAAAATCGATTTCATATGAAAGGACCATCAAAATTTCAAATGAAAATTCTAGTTCCAACACATGTAGGCCATTCCTGCAATGTTTTTATCGGTGAAGCTTGCTAGTTGTTGTACCGATATATTGTATCCTGCCAATATAAACAGAAAACATGATCGTGGTGAGATAGATACGGCTTGGCCGATATATTATGTCTCTTCAATTTGAAATGTGTGAACAATGGGTCTTAGATACATATTGTTCAGAGGTTTCTTACGAAAGATAATAAGATCATTGGTAGTGGGATGTTAGGTTTTCAGGTACACCAATTATAAATTAAGGTCATATACCATTGTAATTAAATAATTATACATCGTTTGTGAATTTCAATTTTTTTGATACAGTTGGTCAAGAGTGGGATGCACTACATTTGTACGTCGCAAACAATCTTGATTGGATGACGGTATGGATTGAACGATGTCAACAATCTGGTCACACATTAACATGGGGAGGTATGGATTCATTTGTTAAAGAAGCTCATCATAATGGAGATTCCAATGTTACACCAAGGGAAATTGATTTAGCATATGGTTTAAGAGATAAACAAGTAAGTATTAATATATTAATCAGCCATATTATTTAATTATTTTCAATTATATTGATGTATATATATGTTGAGTTTTTTTCTTCTTTGCATACATTCGGCCAAGAATAAATACGTTTATCGACTGACAATGCAATAATTTTTACATGTTTGACATATTGCAGGTGAAACACCACATGGCTATGTGGTGCAATGGTCGTAAATTTTGAATCAAAAAGTTGGATGACATGAAGAGAACTTGTGATTATGGGATAACTGCAGTCTTTCAGGTGACTAATGTTTCATCTAGAAGCGACATACATCTAGAAGTCTCAGAAAATTGATACTATGAGATTTTGGATAATATACTTAAGTGTGACTTTAAGTCCTTCAAATTAGTTCTGTTCATCGTCCAATGGTACAAGCTATGATTGAATGAAAATGATCCTGAGAGAACTATTATTAACATGATAATGTATGTACCATGGTTAATACAAGGTCGATCGAGCGAGCTGGAATGAGCCCTATGTTCTTCCAAGCCAATGTGAGCAGGTATTTTACTCAGAGGTTCTAGGTAAATTGGGTTGGTCATTTTTTGTTAGACATGATCCAAGAGGAAGGCCAGTAAAGTATAATGTGGTGGAAGAAGAAGATACCGAAGAACTAGAAGATGATGTAGATGATGATTAGGATCAAGAGTTAGTTGATAATATGCCCGACGAAGATGTCAAAGAAGAGGAACTAGATCATGATGATGTAGGAGTTAATGTTCATGAAGATGATATCTATGTGGATGATGATATTATCGAAACTGATATCAATGATGATGATGATGATATGACCAATCCTTACAATATCGAATCTGGATTGGATGATACAAACAAAGAGTTGGATGAAGAAGAAGATCAATGACATTGAAATGTATGAGTTATGTGATTATATTATCTATTTGATATTGATTTCTTGATATAATTATATTTTACTTATATGGTTACATAATTAATTCATGATGTTTCTAATTTTTATGCCATTACATAATTGATTCATGATGTACTTTTTAATGTTGTTAACTCATGATTTTACAACTATTGTAGCTCTCCTAGAAATTTCCATATGATCAAATCCTAATTACTCTATGACTATTTATGATTAGATATTATTTGATCATACCTTTGGTTATTTCATTCCAAAAAAATTAGCATTTCCTCATGTTGACCTCACATAGTGACATGTGAATGGGGCCAACGTTGAATTTTTTTCATTTTGTGCTTGTATGGAGTGATACTTGACATGGTTAGCCTAGACGCATGCATTGATGATATGGGAGGGTTTCGAGACTCAAACATGAGGTCATGCATGTTATGAAAGTGTATGGTAATCCTACTTATAATGGAAGTTCACATGATAAGCTAACCTATGGCACTATATTGGAGGATAAACCCACCTATGGAATTAATTTAAGAGGTAAGGGATGCCTCTTAGTGGAATTTTGAATCTTGGATTAATCAAAGTGTTAAAATTAGTTCTAGTGTTCTTCCCTTGGTGTTATATTTATCTCTACAATTTCCCATACTTAACCATTTCATCATCCCTTTTCCCAAGCTATTTGTATCATAATATAAACTTGGTCCAATCTCATATTAGCCCCTTAGGTAATTATCCATTTCCTTAAAGTTGAATGGAACCTTTTATACCAATGCATCTATGTTTTCCTACCCTAATGGATCAAGACTTGACATCACCTTAACAATCTTCTTTATGTCATAGCATATCTCCGAAGTACCTTTGGCATGCTTTAGATGTGTCAATATTAACTAGATTGAATATATTAATTTTAAAGTCTTAACACATTCCATGACAAGAAAATGACTCATTTGGATTAAGGAGTACTTTCCTAAACCATTCCTTCATATTCAACAATCCCTTCTCACACCCACATCATAATTCATATCCATGTTAGTTGTAATTAGTGTTTTAAACCAACAATCAATGAATCATAGGATAGAAGAAAACTCGTTATGCACAAGAATAAGAATTAAAGAGATTGAAAGAATCGATTCACTAGATATGCTCCCCATTACTGTAATAGACCAATGTAAAAAAATAAGTGATAACAAGAATAGGATAAAAAAAACTAGGAAAAGAAACCTTATAGGCTACATTAATAAGACATTGATTGCAAGAATTTCTTCCACAATGTTTAAATGACAAAATATCAAATAGCTCAATCTTTAGTCAAGTAGTATTTCAATCACCGATTCTTAGAAATCCATCATGATTAAACATCACATATCATAAGCCTTTTTAACAATCACTAGGACTGTAGATAATATTCAATCATGTCATAGGAAATAAATCATCAAAAATTATAAAGAAAGAGAAAACCAACTATAAAAGCTCAGCAAGCCACCATACAAAAATTATATTTTGTAGAAAGTAAAATAAACTATATGTTGACATAGCATATATATTTTGTATATAAACTATATGTTGACATAGAAAATATATAAACTATATATTTTGAATTTTGGCCCCGTGCATGCAGGAGCACGACATAGCATACTGCATCGAGACCCGAACTGGAGAGTTGCATCGAGAACCACTGCATCCAACCCTTGAGTGGAGAGATGCAAGAATTCACTAGACGAGTGCTACAAGTCCATTGAGTCGAGGAGGAAGACTAGGAACCATTTGGCAGGAGGAAAGCCAGAGCAAAAGGTCAGGGCACTCAGAAAAGGAAAATTGAGTAAGGGACAATGACTATAAGTGATTTTTCCCCCACATTTAGAAATCTTGTTGCAAGTACATTGATTTAGACTCTGTTTGTTCCCATTGAGGTGTTGCATGCTATATTTTGGTCAATTCGAGCCAAAGTCCCATTGAAAAACCCAAGTACTACCTAGGACTGGTGTCTGGTTAGTTTGAACAACCAGGTTTTGAGACGTTCAATCAGTTGGGTGGCCATTTTTGGCCTATGAACTACAGTTTTTCTATCTGTCTTAGCATATTTTTTCTACTATTAGATTGAAAGGAATTCTCATCACATAACATCACGTGAAGTTCACTAGGGTTCAAATTTCTAAACTTCATTGAAATAAATTTACATATTGAGGTCCACAAATGATCAAAGGGACTGAAAACAATACATGGTCCGTGAGTGCAATGAAAAATTCCTAGTGGCTGTCCATAAGAGAACATATAGAAGTACAAGAGATGAAAAAAAGACAAGGAGCCATTAAAAAATTCTAAATATTTCACTGACTCAACCAAACCTCCAAAAGAATAGTACAAATGCCAACACTGGGGAAATCCGGAAAGAGAACACTAATGAAAGTGGACTTTTTTTTTGAAGTTCCAGAAGAGTATAAATGGTTCAAAGATGCTGTGGGTGTCTAGAAAATGGTGAAGGAATGCTGGATAGGGAGGGACCCAATTAGCCTCTTTAACTGGATTCTTAAGAAAGAAAGAAACTCTGATACATTTTGGGGTTCTTCTGAGTAGGGCCCATCTTTTATTATTTTATTTGGGGGACCCAAAAAACCATAGGGGTAGAAACTTGAGGAGCTTAATCATTAAAGGAAAGGGGTCTGTCCATTTAGAAATAGATTGAGAGGATGATTGCATGAGGGGCTATTTCACATCAAAGGTGTTCCATAAAATTTCTTAGTCCTAACTAACCAAACACCAGTACTACCTCAGAGGGACTATTGTCTACGAGGAAGGTGGTCCAAAAAATTTCATAGACAGGTACAAAAAGTAATAGCAACCTTCCACCAACTAACCCAATCAACCTCCAAGAAATAAGACAATGACTCTTCTAGATGTTCCCAAAACCCAAGGCTTCAAAACACAAGGTTGGTGACCCTACAAACCATTCCTATACTTACCAAGTGATCTCTGATCATCAAACCCTTACAAGGTTTATTGATACATTCACAACTATTGTTACCTCCACATGCATTTGACTAGTAGTGACAACCTTGGTTTTTAATCCTCCAACCCTATACCTTGGGATCACATCACCATGAAAGAAATTCATCCAACATCTTTATGAATGTAGGTACCACCAAATAGGTATTTGTCAGATCTGTCTTCATTGAGGCAAGCAAGACATGTAGTACGTCTAAAAGAGGGAGATCAACTAGAGGTCAAAAGATTAGAAGAAAATTTTGTAAATGCATGGAATTTTTTCTTGCTGAAGGGGGTTCATTTTCTTATGATGATGAGGGCATAGGCGACATTGAGGTAAAAACATCTACGGAAAAAATGGGTACCAAACGAACTTCCTCCAATAAACACTGATTTTTGTGTCAACGAGAGGATACATCGCATAGCACCATCATCATTACATGGTTTGGGTCTATTTTGCATGAATGACATAAAGGTCTATTACGAAAAAGTTTCTGAATTGATGGAGTATGTCAGACCCTGTTATAGTTACAAAGATTGGATGCAGCTGGTTCGATATACACGAAGTATGCATAGATATGCATTGTCAGTAAATTATATACAACTAAAAGATAAGGATCAAAATAAAGGAGTGGCTATGTACATTTATGGAAGGCTAGAAGCATTAGGGAATATAGGAGGGTTTATAAACAGTACACAACTTGGGTCAACAAATAAGCAACTCAATTGCATATTCGAGGCGTGTGAGGGAAACTATGTATTCGTATGTGTGATAAAATCAATAACTACAAGGGAAGAGTTGCTAATCAATTACAATTTGAATCCCATAGATACAAATATAGTTACTATGGGGGTGGTACGTACTATATACCTTTTTACCCAACCTCCAATTAATGACTCCAATATACCATTTTATTATTATGTTTTTTTCGTAAGTCCATTGGTTTTATTTTAGTAATGTTTTTTTATATTTAATTTTTTCACAACGGGACATTGATCATAGGGGGAAGGCTTTGACCTAGAGCATAGATTGTGATGCATCTTTAGACGCTTCTACCCGACAAGTTTACCCCATTGTAATTGTGCAAATTAGATATGAGCAAAATGTTTTATTATTATGTTTTTTTCATTAGTTTATTGGGTTAATTTTGATAATGTTTTTAGTATTCTTGTCATAGTCAGATGATGGGGAAAGGCACCAGCAGTAGAGGAGAGCATCCATAGGGAGGTGCAGTCACCATTATGCAATGATGACATCACATATTCTGCAAAACCTTTGGATATGATAAGGAAGACCCAAAAAAAATGCAATGAAGAAATCCTTCAGTTGTTATTCATATTGCCTCAAACAGATGAGATAAGAGAAAGGGTTAAAATATTGACTGAGAGAGCGCAAAACTTGCAAGTAAGCTTTCATGAGATCTTTAATTATTACATAAGTTCATTCATGGTTTTATGTTTTATACTCTTTTATGTCATGAACTAAAATATGTGTTGTTTTGACATGGTTTTTTGCATCCTCATGATGCTGCTAGCCATGATCAGGGTACTGTAGGTGCTGCCTGGGGAGTAGGGGTTGGTACAAGTGTTGATCTTGATCTTCCTGCGCATACATCACATCATCTAACCCCATCAACACATAGCATGCAGGCATTAGGTAGTGCACCCTCTGGCAGTGAACACATGCCAGAACATGCATCAGGACATGTACCTTGGGATGTAGAGGCCACTAGTACTGGTAATGTTTTAGCAACATTTCTTGGATCTTTCCGTATTACTAGTACGGAAACATTTCTAGTCACATTTGTAGTGACCGAGGATTTCATTCCCATAAAGATAGAGAAGGTCCTAGGTACTTGAAAATGTTGCAATTATTATTATATATAATCCAATTGAAATTTACTTATTGATCACTCTTTTTAGACTAATGATCCCATGATTTTTTTGTAGGAAATGATGTTTTTTATAAACATCTAAATGATATTACATTGGAGATCTTGATTTCCCTTACATGGTAGGAATACACAAAAATCAAGATTAAAAGATGAGCTCCATTAACGTTTTAGGTTGTAATTTGTTCAGTAATAACACATTCAACTGAACCAAGGCCCTTAAGAAAGTTGGTACCTATCTAAAGTATGTGAGGGATCAATATAGGTAACATTTAGAGAAGAACAAAAAGTACGAGCATCCTCCCATGATTCCAGAGAGGGAGTGGAAGGACCTGGTGTTAGATGGGAAGGAGAAGGATGAAAAGAAAAATTTTTGCCGGGCCAAGGGAAGGATATGTGACCACTATCAAAGTATAGTATATATTGATTACTCTTTCTTTTCACATAATCTAATATGTTTAAAATTTTTCATAGGTTGCACGAGCCATTTAGAAGGCAACAAAGGCCAGACTAGAAAAACACGGGCCTTCAAACTTGGTTTTTGGTGATTTATATAAGAAGAGTATTCATGCAGAATTGTAAGAAATTATCAATAAATGAAATAATGCATCAAATAATCATTGCAGGCAATTTTGGTTTTATCCATATAGAAGCAAAATTCATGATCTTGCATGTAAAATGTTGGGAACAGAACAGCAGAGAGTGCCCATGAAGAGGAGACTAAAGATTTTACTGGCAGACTCGGGGTGATGCGAACAGGCAGCCTAAGATCTTATTTTGGGCAAAACTGCCTGAAGCTTCCACTACATCCGGGCCTTAGGTGCAAATGACTCAATGAAGTTTATTTAAGATTATGAATAACTTGTCTAATCTATTCAGTATTAGGTTTCTACCATAAAGTAATTGTCTTGCCTGTTTGTTTCATGAGGGAAAGCAATGATAATAATATTACACTTGACTGAAATCACGACCACAAACAGGGTGGAGGCGCAGCTTGTAGATGAAAGGTCATGGTGTGCGTCACCGATCTTTGCGTTTATATTCATGTACTATCTAAAATGAGTATGGATTAATCTGATTAAACATCCTTAATTTGCGAATTGGTGTGATAATTAATGTAACCTTTTGTGTTTCAACTTTAGAGCATGTAGAGCGTGATCAACATGTTGAGCATGATCAGGCTAGACAAGATTAGGAACATGATGTGGCCCCATCAGGTAAAGATGACCACTCTAATGTTCTTTCAAACATATTTACTTGCAATTGGTGTATTAATTAATGTAACCTTTCATGTTTCAACTCCAGAGGATTTAGAGGGTGTTCAACATGTTGAGCATGAGGCTATAAGACAAGATCAGGAACATGATGTGGCCCCATCAGGTAAAGAGCACCACTCTAATGTTCTTTTAATTAATGAAATACTTGTAACAATAATAATAAAACATATCAATTTAACATTTCTTTGTTATTGCAGCAGATCCCCCCTTGCAGCAGCCTCCACGTCATGAGTACACGACTAGGCATACATTAATATCATGAGAAGAGGGCATAACAACTGAAGGGGGGGCAGATGATTTAAAAAATGATACTCCAATTCTTCTTCTTTTAGCTGCAAAAAAGAAACAAAAAAAAGTGATTGTAATCATATTATGACAACCATATTCTTGATAATATGTAAAAACTAAAAGAATGAATGTTATATGTTAATGAATGAATGTGAATATGTTAATGAATGAATGTTATATGCTAATAAATAAATGTTATATGTTATTAATGGATGAATTTTATATGTTATTAATGGATGAATGAATGAATGTTATATGTTACCAATCAGCTACTTGTGACCAGATGTTGTTTTCTTCTATCTCGCCTTTTCTCTATAAGAAAGGAGATTTAGCTCTGGGTTTGTGAATTGGGATTTTTATCTATGCATGCATAGAAACTAACATGCTTTAATTAGACACATATATGGAGAGTGTATTACATCAAAGGATACATGGTTGTTACCTTTCAAACTTTTGATACACTGTCAGATGATAATTGTTAATGTTCCAGTTCTTTGAGTGAAGATTTCTGAACGAATATTTTTTTTAAAAATTGCAAGGTTTCATTGCAATTTCAATGAACATGGCCCAATGAACCACAAAAATTTGTGACGAGGTTGTTGTACATGTGACATAGTTTTCATTATAATGACAATGACAGTTTGCTCCACTTAATTGAAAAATGGACAAACGTTTGGTGTTTTTTCAACGATTTCAAATGGGCGTTCTGCAATGTTTTGTATTTTTTGTGTTGAGAGATGGATGAAGTTATGTCGATTTTGTGATGGACACCACTAAAATTTTCTGTGGTGCTAAATGGCAATGCTGGGTTGTGGTTTAGAAATCTAAAAATTGGTCATTGAAGCGACAAAAATACAATGACAAAATTTAAATCAGTGTTGCTTCGATAAGTCGACAATATTTGTTGATATGTCAACAAACATTCGTTGGGATTTGTAGTCAAATACAGTAGTGTAGGACTCACTTTTCCTTCACAAAACTCATGTTTCAAAATACCAAAACTGAGAATATGGCATAAAAATTCTCGATGAATCTTTAAAACACCCTAAGCAACATTAAAATGATTGACCCAAACTCAATTCCCAATTCAAACATTTCAGACATGAAAACTTCCAAATTAGACTATCCCAACTGACCTAATTAGGCTTCCAAAGTTCATTCAATTTGACATACCACAATAATGATCTCTCAAGGATTCAAAAATTGATTCAAAGGCATTCAAAACTCCTCAAATAAACCCTTTTCAAATGATTCCATGGTCTTTCAAGATGCATGACAACATCTACAAATTCTATCCTTAATAGGTCTGTCCTCCAAACTGTCTTAACATGACAGTCTCAAAATGAATGGAATCAAACATGTAGATTAAACAAACCCCAAAAAGTAAGGGTTATAAATACATCTTATCATCCATTTAAAGAATTAATACCCAAGATGGGCTCATACAACACAAAAAGGACTCAATAAAACATCACTATGCACTGGTTTTACCAATCTTTTCTCCATTTACAGACCTAGGGCTTGCTAGAAACTGACCCAAATCATATTCTCTGACTCTACAACTCTGGGATCCTTTAAAGGACATATCAAACTTCCTTCTCACCAATTTTTAGGTGATTCCAATGGTGAAAATAGGAGAAACTTAATTTTTATTGCACACTGTTACCCTAGTTAAGGGTTTTAACTTACCTTGGACAAAATTACTCATAACTCTTAAAATAGTAAATGGTTTTAAATGAAATCAAATGAAAATTAAAGGAGACTCATAGGGATATCATCTACAATGGAGGAGGAGAGGTTGCTTGCACAAAAATGGCCGTACAGTGGCCTGAAATCCATCAAAATACTGGAAAATACTAGAATAACAAAATTTTTCATTAATAATCTTCTTCATACATCCTTCCCCAACCTTCCTCAAAAAGTGTGAGGCTACAAAATTCCTTTCTAAATCCAATCCAATGCCTAAAACTAATTCTTCAACTACCTTGACTCATCACCTTCCATCATCATGCAATTTATTGCATTTTTACAATTTTGCATTGACAACAATTTGTCAAATTTTGTAACTTTTACACTTTATGCCCAATAAACTTAAAATTACTAACTAGGAAATATTACATGCTCAAAGTGGTCATTTATACCTTATTACAAAATTAAGACATCATGTTTACACCAAAGACTTGAAGTTTCCTCATGGAGGCATGACCTTGCAAGGGTGCATCTGCACCACTAAGTTCTGGAATAAAATGCATTTTGGGTAATCTAGATTTGAATTATGCTATATGATAGCCAGAGCCATATATGACACTGGTTCTAGTCTAAAAATTTGTATGTGAGCAGTGCCTTCCAATAACTATTGATGTTGGGACCAACAATGGAACATTGCTGAATGATGAATTCTACATAGGGCTTAGACAGAGACGTGCTATACGCTAGGTTTTGTTCTTGAATAGAAAATATTTCCGTCTTTACATTTCTAATTTTTCTGATGGCCCAAGTTTACATAGTACAAGTTTCTAACTATATTATGTGCTCAAGGAATATGGTGACCTTCTTCATGAGTTCATGTCTGCTGTCAAAAGAGCTTATGGAGAGAAAATCCTTATCTAGGCCGAAAGGAGCCCCTGATTTTAATTGAAATGGATCTTTAACTTGAGATTCCTTTTTCAATTGGGTTGAAAATATGGTCTAAGTTTTCTTGTAGAACTTTCCCTGCTGTAACTGATAGTGAATACGTAAAACAAATTTTCTATAATAATTGCATCTTCAATTAATACCTAATCTACAATGTTTAGCTATTGGAAGAAATAATATATGTAGAATATTCGTCAATCCATTATTTTTGATTTTTAGAGTATTAATCCATATTATGCTATTTATTACTTTAGCTTTCAAAATCTTAAGGAAACTGAAGAAATGTGTGCTCTTATGACAGTTTGAAGACTTTGATAATCACAATGCCTTTACCTTGTTGGAGAAGTACTCTTCATCTCACCTTGTCTTCAATGATGATATTTAGGTATGCCCATAGTTCACCATGTTGTAATTGTCAAAGTGTTAGAATGATTTGCATTTTTTTTCTTATCTCAAGTTTGTAAAACGATGATTATGTAAACTTTGTGTCAAGTGAATATGACTTCTGGTATGTGTCTATGTGATAGAAACATATTTTCAAATGGGAGATGGGTTTGGCTATGCCTAGAAAATGACCAAGCCAGTTTTGGATCTCTCCAGATATTTCTCTGGAATGCCTCTTAACTTTCAGGAGACATGTCCCCATAAGACATGCAAATAGACTTAAAAGATAGATTGGAAAACGAACAAAAACAACCAAATTGTCTATCCATGCTTTAAAAACATCATGTGCTCCACCAAGAGCCTTTTAGAGCATAAAAGGGTGCATGTTCTTGAAAAAAGGAAAAATGAAGGTTTTCAGGGAGTAGAGGAATACGAGGAGGATCAAGATGTTAGAGAGAAAAATTAGGGTTCCAAATGAGTGCTAATTTTGCTTTTATAAAGTGACTAGCTGTTAGAAAATTGACTAGGATGAGCATTCATGGGTTTGGAGGGAATTTTAATTTAAATTTGAACTAGACACTAGAACATGCCCTTAGGATAGAGCCATTTGAAAGATGGGGAACAAAGTTTTATAGTAGAAGGGATTTTAGGTTGAGTGACTTGGCACACCTGTGATGAGTTTTGGGACTAGAAATGGGAAAAATGAGACATTATAATGTCTGAGTGACCCAAAAGAGTGCAAGAATAGATAGTGAAAAGTGTAAAGTATGCAGTTGTGATTCTATACCTTTAGTCTGAGTAGTCTCTTATGTTCTAACTTTATTCATTTCATTGGTTATATGCTACTAGTTGTTCATGTTGTATCCTCTCTACATGGATCCAACAATTCCCTCTTTTTCAAATTGGTAACAATCGTATTTAGAAACATCAATTTCTACCTGAGAGCAACTAAAAGCCTTCCAAAGAAAGGTTCCCTTTCCACTATAATTGTCAGTTCTAGTGTCTCCTTGTTATTTTTTTCTTGCATCTCCTCATTTTTCATTTCCTGATAGAGAGCTTTTGAAAGATGTGCAAGATGTTCTTCAATCTCAAAAATTAATGTTGAGATAAAATGGAAGCATTGCTCTTGCAAATAAGGTGCTAAATCATTTATCCTTGAAGGAGATTTATGTGGATGAAGAACTTAGGAGGTCTTTCAGAATATTCTTGGACCCCTCATCTATGGTATCTTTTATTTGACTAACCTCAGTTCCAAAATAAGTGTTAAGGTGACCAAAATAGTCTTCATCATTTGTCATCATAAGTCTAAAACTCAACCTAGGTAAATTGAAACTTTTTAGGTCCCCTCTCTTGACAAGCCAACCCTCACTATTAGTTAATTTGTGCAAATGGGTTTCAACATATTTGTAACTTGTAAGAGATATAAGTATGGCTTCAAGGAATTTACCAACCTTAACTCTCTCATGCATACCTACAAATCCACCAGCTATTATTTGTTTCATCCTACTAACAAACATGCTTTCAAAAAGTTCATCCCACAGACTCTTTGAGTGCTTCAAAACATCTCACAAACACATTTCCATGGAAACTCAACATTTGAACCAAAAACCATTTTTAGCCACTCCAAGCTCCCTTCAAATGCATCCAGACTATCGAATGTTTCTCTGATCAATGTCTCATTCTTTGAAAGTTCCTTGCGACTTTTCACAAGATCAAGCAAAAACTTTAGGGCCCAAGCCTATCTATAGAGAGAATATCATCTGCACATGCCTTAAGCCACACTAAGCAAGACTCTAATATAAATTCGCTCAAAAAAATCATCATGGTAGCTTGTAGCTTGTCTCTATGAGATTTCCACAACTGCACCACATTGTCTGGGTTTGGAATCCCACCAAACCACTATGATCTAGGTGGCACTGCCAACATAGTCTTATAAAAAAGAGGAAAATTGTTTAGAACCTCCAAGAAGAGTTCCCTAGCCTGACATAGCGTTAAACTTGTATGATTCTTACCACATTAAATAAAATGGAACTGAATACCCCCACCTTATCAGTCTATTAGCCGGATGTGTCTTCTAGTTCCAGCGATGCATCGATGGTTATGTTTTTTCATCGGTGTGAGGATCTTCTATTGGCGGGACGAGGTCTCCTATTCCTGCGATGGTTTGATGGGGATGTTGAACCTTTCTAGATTATAGTGGAAGAAAATACTGGAAAATTTATACTCCATCACAAGTATTCTATGTTGAAGATGCAATATGTGGAAGATGATCATAACCTTTGCTTCACTATCCCAATATGTGAACCTCTTCCACCCCAATATTTTATTCGTGTTGTCTTTGACAAATGGTTGGGATCACAAATTGTTTTTTCAGTTTCACTTAGACATCTTATCCTGCTAGAAAAATATCCACCCCAACTGAATTGCTAGATTTGCAGCTACTTCCTATATCTGCATTAAGAAATCCTTCATATGAAGCTTTGTATCAGCACTTCAGGCACTTCAATCCTATTCAAACCCAAGTATTTACAATCCTTTTTAATCAATTTGTCACTTATGAATGGTTTTTCCCATCTTTGGAAAATGAATGAGCTCTCCAATCTCCTGGGATGAACGATCATAATGCTGATCCCAAGCTAAATATTTCTTCTAAATTTTGGTCAATATGTCATTTGGAATGCCTTTAAATTTTTGGAGTGGAGTTTGAACAATCCACATGTGATTTCCAACCATCTTCCATAGGTTAAGTGCCTTCTCTGTTAACTGAGCCCATCCTCTTTTTAGGACAATCTCAAAAAGTTCTCTAAGGGGGCGACTTGCACTTTGCAACACATAACCAAGAAAAAAAAATGTATTTAGAACTACATAGTGTGCATCATCCAACAACTTCCATAAAAAATTGTAAATTAATTTTGTCTAGCAAAGGTGAATGATTTGGAGAAGATAAGACTTAAAGATGGGCTGTATGGTTAGAAACAAAAGCAGGAGGGTGGACATGCACAACATACTTAGGGATAAAATGAGGTTTTTGTGGACAACACAAAATTCTTAGGTCATCCACTTA
>VDFB02284397.1:63393-84172 GCA_007258455.2 Sequoia sempervirens
GCCTCAAGTCTGAACCGACTTATTCAGCCGGCCGCGGGCATTACGTGCTCAAAAATATCCACATGGTACGTGGATATTATTATAACAAATAAAATCATAATATATTCTTTCAAACCAGCCAACTCATTACGTGATCAAAGAAATATTCAAATCAAGATATATTATTATAACAAATATAATTATAATATAGTCTTTCAACCAGCTAACTCATTACGTGATCAAGGAAATATTCAAATGAAATCCTTTCACTTATTATAAATCATTCTTGATTAAATAATTAAGAGGATGTTGAAGGTTGGACTTATTTAAATGAAATCCTTTCACTTATCATAAATTATTCTCGATTAAATAATTAAGAGGATGCTGAAGGTTTGACTTTAGATGTGGTACAAATGGAGCAATTTCATTTTTGAAGTTAATAAAGCTTACAAACAATTAGATAAAATCATGTTGTTCGTTTGTCATATTTTTTTTCATAGTAGAGCCTTTATTGGATATTGTCCTTTCAAACCACTTTTCCATACAATTTTGCTTCAATGTTAATTTGCTAAAGTCAAGGTTAAGAAGTCACAATTTTTTTCACATGTTACTGCTAACACATGAAACCATGTTGGCCCATATTTGATGTGTTTGGGACTTGGAACCCCATGGTATGCATTAGACATGCAAAATCGATTGGTGGAATCTATAGGCACCAACTAGCCCATTTCCACTACTACTCATATGACACCACCACCTCAAAGTACCACCAAGCCACACTTACATTGGAAGCTTAGCCTTTTGCTCTTGCTTTGCAACTATACATAGATAAGCTCCACAACTATACTACTAGAGGTGCTCAAATTAAAGCACATCTTCACTAGTTAAAGATTGGAGAAAAAGTCTCTAAAGATTTTAGGGAAAGGAGAAGGATCTAGAATTTATGATATTAAATTAAATTATGAGAAGCAACTAAACTGAAATGACATTAATAACTGGAAAACACGAGAATAAACATCAAGCGACAACCATTTAATCAAGTAAAAGAAAAATAATAAGATTCAAAAAGAGTGGGTCTTTTTTAAATATATGTTGGTTGTGTTTTGATTTTCATATACACAACATGTTGCTCCATACCTTGTTGCCATTGTAGTTTGTCTCTTAGTATAATGACGCTTAATAAATTTTACAAGCATGCATAAAGCATCTATGATATAAGCTTACCTTGATCAAGCCATAAGAAAACTCTACAACTATTCAAATTGTTCCTTTGCTTATAGGTTTGGCTCTTTCTACAAATTGCCCAAGAAATACAAGGGAGAAATGAGTGTTATGTAGACCTCTCTTTTCTCCACCAAGTCTTTTCAAATTAACTTATTGTTCAACAAGAAAACAAATAACACTTCTTTCTAAAATTCCAAATGTCTCAACTTTCCGTTTTTGAGAAGTTCTACAAATTCACATCACATAAGGAGGGATTTTTGCTATTCTTTTCTCTAATAGTGTTATTACCTGATATTATTCCCCTCAAGGCCTAAATTTGATGGTCATATGGTCATATTTATGTATTGCTTGAAAAGGGAGATTTTAGATAACCCCTCAATATTTCTATATGATTTTTTGTATATATTTATATAATCTAATACATTTTTTTCTAAAAAAGTGCAAGCCCTTAATATTTGAAGGGAAACTTCAAATAGATGACCATCATAAAAAATTTTGATTAATAGGTAAAGTCAATCATCAATTTAAACCCTTTTTTCATTGGCCTACTTTAGTTGTGGCCTTGTATTAATGAAAATTTTCCTTTTTAATTGTCATTCTACTTCAAAAATCATTCCTAAAAACCCTAGATGGGGAGAGGTAGATTTAATTTTCTACATAAAGTTGTACATGTGTAAACCTTCCCTAGGCTTGCTATAATTAAATGGAATACTTACAATTAACTATTAAAAGTTCTCGACTAAAAAATTGAGAAGTTGTGGTATTTTTTGGGCTAATATTCTTTGAAGTTATTTGATAAAATGTCCAAGATGTTGAGATTAATTGGTTAAAGCATTGAGTTCTTATTGTGGAGACCCAAGTTCAAACCCCAAAGGGTCATCTAATATGGAATTCTAAGTTGTGACTCTTGGTCTTTCATAGTTGGCTTCTAGCGAAGGTTTCTAAATAAGTGGGTTTCTAAGTTGTGGCTCTTGGTCTTCCATAGGTGGTTTCTACTGTGGTTGCTTGAAAGGAGTTGATATTAGTATCATGGTTGTGCTTATGAGCACTTGTATTGGTCTCATGTTGAGAAAAATATTGTAAAAAATCAATAATATAAACAAATTATGTGTTGAAGTATGGAATGTAAATGTGATGGATAGAGGTACTTAGCTTTATAATTGAAGAGAATGCAATTCAATGAAGATTTAAAATTTGAATTTTATTGGCTTGGTAAACAATACCTCTCTACTAGTGAAGTGTATTGGATTCTATAAACTTTATCCTACTTGATGTGTACTTTTTATTTGTGCTTCACCTAAGTGATCTCTATTTACTTTATCATTTTTTGATATATAAATATTAATAATATTTAGAAATATTTATAAGGGTTATCATTACATCATGAGTGGACATGTGTGTGTATTTCAACCTTGTAAATGTGTGTAAAAGATCGAACACATGTAGACACCCTGAAAGGATGTATGCAATTTTTTTACTCCTTTAATGCCCTAGCTAAAGTGATTCCCTATTAATTACTCCTTGAATTCTTCTAGGATGTGAGAGGATATGAGAAGGGGAAAATAAATTCCTTTAAATACAAGCACATAGCATCAAATCATGCAAATACATGCTTACTCAACTCACAATGGTTAGTAAAATAGGCTAGAGTCATCTAGATTATAATTTATATTTACAATTTTATGGGTCAAGCTCACAAACACAAGATCAACCCCACATCCACGAAAATTTTCGAGGATAGGGAAATAGTCATATTTAGGTGGGTAATATATATATATATATATAGATAGATGGATAGATAGATAGATAGACTACGCATAATTAATGTATAACCTAGGTGAAAGCATCAAAATGTGTGTATGTAGGGATAAAGTGTGAATAAGTGCATGGGGATGTTTGTATATGGAGATAGGTAAAGGCTAAGGGAATGAGCCCATATCTGCACAAGATTGTGTACACCATTTTTTTATATTTACATGTATTACAATATTCTCCAAAAATAGATACAAAACTAATGGTAAATAGCATGGAACTACACAATTTACCAAATGTATAATATAACATAACTATCCACACTATTAGGAAAGGTGGATAAGTCTTGCTTCCAATGTTAAACATATAAGAATACAGTTTTTGAACTATGAATCATAAAAACTTAATTTTTGGGCTGTAGACTTTTTTTTTTGCAAAATAAAAAGTGTTGGTTGTTCGACATCACTTTGAGAGTCGCTTGTTGCATAAATATTTCCATGATCTATTTTTTTTAAAATTGAGCACCAACATCCTCTTAATCAAAATTTATTACCTCTGGAGGTTAACCTCGTGCATTGAAAATGTACAAACATATAGGAAAAAAAGTGGTAAGAGGGAGTTACAATTGTTAACCAACTTATGGTGTGTGTTACAACACATCATAAGGAATATTTCAATGGATATAATGAAGCCATAATAAGTGGATTATGATGTTCTTACATGACAAGTGGAAGGAATATGGTAATTTTAGTTTATAAAATTATCTTGGGATTTTGATGTTAGTTTTTTAACCAAGTATTTGGGTGCCACATTTTTGGATTGTTTTAGCATTAGTTTCATGTATTACTTATCCTATTCCTAGGGTGATTGAGATGAGCCAAGGATTGACCCAAGATAGTAGGGTGCTATTTTGATGTGTGGAACAAATATGTGGATGTGGATGTGGATGTGAGCATAGGTGTAACAAATGGTTATAATGGTGAATATATTGGAATGTGTATAAAATACAAATGGGCTTAGTTCTAATATATATAAATAGGTGTAAATGAATGTGAAAAGGATAGGAATAAGCACCATGTCATGATCCAAACATAATATTAGAGTTTGTCACTTGTTGATATGTAATTGTATTAAAATATTCTATCAATATGGGCCCAAAACTAAATATAAATTGGCATGACTGTACAAATTTCACCACCACAATACTAAAATGAATAACATTATAATTTAAGTGTAAATTTGAATGTCCCCTTACCCTCAACTATTTTATTAGCAAATCAAGAAAGTCTAGAAAATATTGAGAACTAGATTTTACCCCACTATAACATCATGGTCCACAATTAGATTGCTTAAGGTACACAATTAGATCTCTTGAAATTGGTTGAGGAAGTGGAATTAAAGACTACCATTTTTTATAACTATTATTAAAATAAATCACTTGTTTTAATGTTATATCCTTATAATTTATGTTATTCTGACAATAAAAAGTCTTTTGATTTGATTGTTTAAATCATGATTAAATTAAATTTATATATATGTTAGTAAACAATGAATATGTTGAACATTACAAACAATATAAATGAACCTCTTGTTAAAAAATTAAATATTGAATTGATCAAAAGATACAAATAATTATCACTATATTTAATACACATCCAATGGTCCCAAAATCATGCTCTCAAATGGAACACCCAAATTATGTGTGTAATCCCAATATTTAACATGTATAATTTTTACTCCCAAGCCAAAGAACCAAACAATCCAAAATACAAGAGCCTTCATTTGGAACTCTATTTTTTCTAATAAGATGCTCTTATACCTTCTTGCATTAGCTCAAAATTTGCATGCAACAATGATCTTACAAGTCTATGTGTAACTCCCATCATCAATGCTCCTACAATGTAACTCATGTTAAATGTGTTCTTATGCACCTCTAACACATGTTATAACATATAATCCAGGTGGGTTACTATAATCTTCAAGCTTACTCAAAGGGTGGAAATTATATACCAATTAAACTACAAGGTTTGAAATATTTACAAGACACCTAACCTAACAATCTCCCTAGAACTAACCCCAAAATGTTGAAAACACAAAGCTAAAATAAGACAATGTTCTTTCCACTTCCATCCTTTGGAGGATTCCTCTAGGGCCTAGATTAATGCTCCAACATCACCAACAACTATGAATGAGGTGGACAGTATGTGTTGTGGAAAAACAAGATTTGAGTGTTGTATTGAGGATCATTAGAAGAAATTAGTTTATAATTTATAGAGGATTTGCATAGTAGTAGAGGAAAACTATTTTTGCACCCACTTGTTATAACTGCTCTTTTAATTAATTCTATCAAAGGTGGATGATCAATATCTACTACCAAGATAGTTTTTCTCCTCACAAGGTTTCCAAGGTAAAATTTTAATCTATTTATCTTGAAGCATTTATTTTCCAACATGTTTATTTTTGAAATTTTGAACACTATTAATCCTTATTTATGAAAGCAAATAGAACAATATATTTAATATTTGTGGTTCTCAAATTCTACCATTTTGAGAATTTATAGATACAAGGTACTTAATAAATAATTATTATCATATCTACTTGGAAAATATATTAGAACACATCATGAATCTCATTTTTACTAACTTAGAACTACCTAACACTGTAGTTTTATGTATTAAATTTTTTCCTCTTTATAAGAAAAAATTGTATTACCAAATTTTAGAATTGTATTTTATATATGTTTGAGGTTTTTATGTTATCAAATACTTGTCATCAATAGTTTTATAGATTACCTTTACTATTTATGTGATACTATACTTCAAGTTGTTGGTTGGTTTTTAAATATGTACCTTCCAATATTATACTCTACTCAAGGTGAATATTTCAAACTCAACATATGAAAAGAAATTTTAGTACTTTTCCTTCAAGAATCCTATTTTATTTTATGCTTAATATTTGATTTGGATTATTTACAATTGTTACAACTTTGAGAAAATATTTTATAAATGTGTTTATATAGTAGTATATTTCACCAATGTTCATGAAATTTTTAAGAATAATGCATTCCCATTTATTGTTTGTCCAAATTATATGTAAAATTTATTTTAGGACATAATTTTAATTACTTTGAAATGAGGTATTTTTGAGGGAGTCGATAGGGGATGTCACATGATATACCTAGTTATATATGTGTCCAATAACACACCTATGATCCTCTACTTAGTGATGCACCCTCCTACCATTTAATGCTAGTCCATAAACTCAGAGGGCACATGGTAGTACTTAGTAGAGATAAAATATATTACCCATAACTTGATCAAAATTACCTTATAAGTGGGCAACTCCATTCCTTGTGGTGAGGGGTTGAGAACCTCATTTTCTACATTTAGATATAATCCATCTACTTATAGCCATATTTATAATGAAAATATGAGGGCACCTATCATTAGTTAAACCTTGAACCTCAACCATCCTTCAATTATGTTATATCCATGAATGTTTATGACTATCTTCAAGTATCCCAAGATCTAATGTAACAACAAACACAAGAGGAGCGGCAAGATTATGCACAATAGTAGATGTTCAATCAAGTAAAATATTAATTTAGTTTTTTAACTAAAATTTTATCTAACTTTGTAATAGCTTGTTTATAGAAGTTTATCTCAATATGTTATACTTCAATGTAATATTTTAAATGTTTACGAACTCACTCATGGCTAAAGGATGAGTAGGAAATAGTGGATAAAAGTATAATGGTTATAATTAACCTTGAACTCTCCTACATGGTATAAATCCTTTGATTGAATTTGTGTATCATCTTTTTTTTATTTTAATGTGAAGTACTACTCCAAATATATTGCAAGATATTCTATCCATTTACGAGTCTACTATTTTTTCTTCATATTTGTATAGGCCTTCTTATTGTCTCTCTAGAGTGTTAAGAGTGCATAATATATTTGCATATTCATTTTATTATATGAGGTTTATTAAGTATAGGATAATCTTGCTTAGGTGTTGAATTGAACATGTGTTGCATTTTGAGGAGCATCATTCATACAAAGCATCTTCTATTATTAGTGTAGACAATGAAAAATGTCCTAAGCCTGCGAGTGTCATTTTTCTTCATCCTCATCCTTTGATAATTGAATAATTTACTTATTCAATTAAGTTTGATCATATTCCTCTATCAATTAAATAATTTTTAATAATTATTTAATTAATTCACTTTCTAATCTTTATTCTATCTAGATCGATTAAATAAACTAATCGTGTCATTAAATTCTCCCTCTTCTTCAATAGTTAAATAAATTATTATTTATTTAATTATTTTGTCACCTTTCATCTATAGTTAAATAATTACCATTAATTATTTATCTATTCATGGTGCTTTAATTCTTCTATAGTTAAATAATTATTAAAATTATTTAACTATCCCATGCCACCTCACCTATTAAATAATTAATCTAAATTAATTATTTAAGGTCTAATTTTCATCTCTCCATTTAATTAAATTGATAATTTTAATTAAATGCTCCTCTTTTCATTTTCTCCAAATAAATAATTTGAATAAATTATTTATTTTCCACATGTTCATTTCCTCCACTCTCTCCATTTTTTAATAAATTATTTATGCACCACCTAGTCAAAGATGCTTTGTCATAATCCCCTATCATAACATTCATTTATGTCATAGCCTACATGTCTTGCATGTCTGTCATAGTTGTCAGGCATCATAGTCGTCGGCATCATAGCTTTTCCATGCATGGCATATTTTTGGTGCATCAATTTTGGACCGTTGATCTTGGAATCTTTTCTAAAACTTAATCTCAACCATCCATTTCGTAACCTCCCTCTCATGCATTCACATCCATTGATCTTGGAATCTTTCTAGAAGATTAATCTCAGCCGTCCATTTGAAAGGTTGTCTATAAAAGCAACCTTCCTTTTCCATTTCCACCTTAACAGTCATTCTTCTCCAATTTTCTACTTACAATTTGCAGGTATTTGCACAAGTTAGACTACAAATCTAATGGCGTATTTGCAAAAGGAGAAATAGGAGAGCAAGAGAAGTGATTCAAATTCAAGCATGGGGAGTATTTTGATTTGATGTTTTATTTTCCTTATGCTTTCATTGTTTTCTCTTGTTTGGATGAGTTTAATAGTTTAGAAGTGTTGGCTGTCACTTTGTCTAGATGCTATTTGATTTCTGATCCCATCTCACAATTAGAAAGTCATATTTTATTTGGTCTCATTCATAGTAACTTACCTAATTATCATATGATTGCTCTTCTTTTGTATTTATCACAAATACTCCTCTCATGCTCACATTTGTGAATGATACTATATGCATTGTAACCGTACACATGGAATATAATATTTCATATTCATTTCATTTGTGTTTATGATCTTTCATTTATTGGAATAACATATTTTCTATTGTAACATTCTTCACTCATATAGATCATGGTTGTTTGTTTCTTTGAGTTGAATCCAACATGGTATCAAAACCATAGAGTGAGGAACTCGTTTGAGTCCAAAGAAGAACAAAGGTTTCAAGAGGCTCATGTTGGAAAATAAAATCTTCGAGGCATCCTAACACAAATTTGACACTTTCATTAAGTTCACAACATCAAAAATGGTTTCATATTTTTTTATTTTTGTTTGCAATTATTTCCAAATGTTTGTTCAAGGGTTTTCTTTTTTCCATGGGTGAACACTTCTTTTGGAGCATTTTTGGGCCAAATTGATAGTGTTATTATGTCTTAAGTATCCAAAAACCCCTAAATTGACTATCAATTCAACAAAATTAGAATAGGTATAATGGAAGAAAAAAAATAATAGGTTGTGCAACCTTACCAAGTATTGTGTAAAAAATATTTTATACATTTTTTATTTCCAAAAATATCAAAAATATTTGTATAGTGTTAGGCAACACTAAAAATAAAATAAATTTAAATTATATTATAATGAGTGGGGTATCCCACAACCCCCCTACCCTGGCAACGAGGTGACTAGGTCAAGGTCCCATATAGTCACACTACCTCTTTTAAGAGGGGCATGCGGTTATTACCATAAAATCACTTCTTCTTTTTTAACAAAAAATTTAAAAAAAAAATATTTGATTTTTAATAATAAAAAAAACACCCCACCTCCAACCCTAGCTCTACCTAATTGCCAACTTCATTGGCAACCCAACTCACCTAACATCCTCTAGCCACTAAAGCACCACCAAGGATAGAGACCTCCCTTCATTTGAATTTTTAATCTTGAAGGGAAACTTCAGAAGCCTCTACCTTGCTCATAAGGAAGTGTAGTTTAAGTGTTTTTAAAATGGAATAGATTTTTTCTCTCGTTGTAATGTTGTAAATGGTTTTTAGTTTAAAATTTATTTATTTCAAAAATTAGTTTTGTTAGTGATTTTTTTAATTGACTAGAACTTTGTGATGCAGGAGCATCATTTTATCTAGTTCCATGTTTGCATTATAATGTAGTGTTAGCTGTTTAATCACATTTTACGAGGTTTCCATTTTATTTTGGATTAGTCATAAATTTCAAATTTTGGTGTTTTTACTCAACCTTGAGTACCTAATTAGCAATTTTGAATGCTTAATTTGTAAACTTGAGTTTGCATGGGATGAGGTAGGTAGTTAGGGGTGATTTTTAACTTTTAAAAACATATCAAAATATGTTTTATGTCATTCTAAAAAGAAAAGGAATGAATTTTTTTCTTGTAGGTATGTTGGCAGGATGTTACTAGTGTTTTAGACCCCCATTTTTGTAAAATAAGTAGATTTTGAAGTTCTTGTTTGAATTTCTTGTCTCTAGAGTTTTTAAAGGTCTATATAGACCTAATGCATTCTATTTAAGGACTTGAAAGTGGATATTAAATCAAAAAATTCACACGTTGCCTTGTCAAAACCCTACCTAGGGTCTTAAGTAAGAAATTTTCAAGTTTTGGGAGAAAAACACCTACCCAATTGATAAAATTTATTTTGTAGGTCTATGGAAACATCATTTAATTGTTTAAATATTTTATAACATTTTGGCATGTGTGATGGCATTATTTCAAAAAAAAATCAATTTTGGTAAATTGGAGAGCTAATTAGGACCGATAATAGTCTATTTTGAAGGATTTTGTTTCATTTTAGAAGATTCCATTATAGGAGGAGTCGAATATCCATAAAAGGTATCTAAAATTGAGTTTATATTCCAAATAACCTCCACAAAAAAAAATTGTCCCATCAAATTTATCCAAAAAAAGGGATACCAAGAAGAGATAATTTGTCAAACAAGTCATTGATTATTATACTTTTGCTGAAAATTCATTTCCCTCTATATCAATTTAGTATCACAAAAAGTTTGGTACCTAAAAGAGACAAGAAATACTTGATTGTGTGTTGGTAAGTTGCATTGAGAAGTCAAAATGCCACCTAGAAGAGTAATGAGAGGAGGTTTCCAAAGGAGAAATGTCATTCTTGAAGAGATAAAGAATATGAGAGTGAATTTTGATGCTAGATATTACATAAATAGAGGAACATAAAAGAAGATTCATCACAGGAGATGTTAGTGCTTCTGATAATTGAACTCTTTATGTTAACAGATACATTCAGTTGCAACTACCTTGGACAAAAGTAATTTGGTGAAATATGATTGGAAAAGTGGATATTTCCATGTTAATGATCTAGGACAAATAGCTAGTTATTACTACATCACTCATGGGACAATGGCTACTTATAATGAGCTCTTGAAGCCAACAATGGGTGATATTGAGCTATGTCGATAGTTTTCATTAAGTGAAGATTTTAAATATGTGACAATAAGAGAAGAAGAGAAGATGGAACTTGCAAAGCTCTTAGACCGTGCTCCTATTCCAGTGAAGGAGAGTTTCGAGGAGCAAAGTTCCAAGATAAATGTTTTGCTCCAGGCTTACATTTCACAGCTTAAGCTTGAAGGTCTCTCCCTCATGTCTGATATGGTGTTTATTACTCAGGTATGTATTTATATTGAAAACCTGTGTAGCACAAATCATAACCATTTTATCAATTTATAAGTGGGTGACTTGAATTTTGTATCCTTTGTAATGAAAATAATAACCATTTTCCGCCTTTTTATAAGTGGATGACCTAAGAATTTTGTGTTGTCCACAAAAACCTCATTTTATCCCTAAGTATGTTGTGCATGTCCACCCTCCTGCTTTTGTTTCTAACCATACAGCCCATCTTTAAGTCTTATCTTCTCCAAATCATTCACCTTTGCTAGACAAAATTAATTTACAATTTTTTATGGAAGTTGTTGGATGATGCACACTATGTAGTTCTAAATACATTTTTTTTTCTTGGTTATGTGTTGCAAAGTGCAAGTCGCCCCCTTAGAGAACTTTTTGAGATTGTCCTAAAAAGAGGATGGGCTCAGTTAACAGAGAAGGCACTTAACCTATGGAAGATGGTTGGAAATCACATGTGGATTGTTCAAACTCCACTCCAAAAATTTAAAGGCATTCCAAATGACATATTGACCAAAATTTAGAAGAAATATTTAGCTTGGGATCAGCATTATGATCGTTCATCCCAGGAGATTGGAGAGCTCATTCATTTTCCAAAGATGGGAAAAACCATTCATAAGTGACAAATTGATTAAAAAGGATTGTAAATACTTGGGTTTGAATAGGATTGAAGTGCCTGAAGTGCTGATACAAAGCTTCATATGAAGGATTTCTTAATGCAGATATAGGAAGTAGCTGCAAATCTAGCAATTCAGTTGGGGTGGATATTTTTCTAGCAGGATAAGATGTCTAAGTGAAACTGAAAAAACAATTTGTGATCCCAACCATTTGTCAAAGACAACACGAATAAAATATTGGGGTGGAAGAGGTTCACATATTGGGATAGTGAAGCAAAGGTTATGATCATCTTCCACATATTGCATCTTCAACATAGAATACTTGTGATGGAGTATAAATTTTCCAGTATTTTCTTCCACTATAATCTAGAAAGGTTCAACATCCCCATCAAACCATCGCAGGAATAGGAGACCTCGTCCCGCCAATAGAAGATCCTCACACCGATGAAAAAACATAACCATCGATGCATCGCTGGAACTAGAAGACACATCCGGCTAATAGACTGATAAGGTGGGGGTATTCAGTTCCATTTTATTTAATGTGGTAAGAATCATACAAGTTTAACGCTATGTCAGGCTAGGGAACTCTTCTTGGAGGTTCTAAACAATTTTCCTCTTTTTTATAAGACTATGTTGGCAGTGCCACCTAGATCATAGTGGTTTGGTGGGATTCCAAACCCAGACAATGTGGTGCAGTTGTGGAAATCTCATAGAGACAAGCTACAAGCTACCATGATGATTTTTTTGAGCGAATTTATATTAGAGTCTTGCTTAGTGTGGCTTAAGGCATGTGCAGATGATATTCTCTCTATAGATAGGCTTGGGCCCTAAAGTTTTTGCTTGATCTTGTGAAAAGTCGCAAGGAACTTTCAAAGAATGAGACATTGATCAGAGAAACATTCGATAGTCTGGATGCATTTGAAGGGAGCTTGGAGTGGCTAAAAATGGTTTTTGGTTCAAATGTTGAGTTTCCATGGAAATGTGTTTGTGAGATGTTTTGAAGCACTCAAAGAGTCTGTGGGATGAACTTTTTGAAAGCATGTTTGTTAGTAGGATGAAACAAATAATAGCTGGTGGATTTGTAGGTATGCATGAGAGAGTTAAGGTTGGTAAATTCCTTGAAGCCATACTTATATCTCTTACAAGTTACAAATATGTTGAAACCCATTTGCACAAATTAACTAATAGTGAGGGTTGGCTTGTCAAGAGAGGGGACCTAAAAAGTTTCAATTTACCTAGGTTGAGTTTTAGACTTATGATGACAAATGATGAAGACTATTTTGGTCACCTTAACACTTATTTTGGAACTGAGGTTAGTCAAATAAAAGATACCATAGATGAGGGGTCCAAGAATATTCTGAAAGACCTCCTAAGTTCTTCATCCACATAAATCTCCTTCAAGGATAAATGATTTAGCACCTTATTTGCAAGAGCAATGCTTCCATTTTATCTCAACATTAATTTTTGAGATTGAAGAACATCTTGCACATCTTTCAAAAGCTCTCTATCAGGAAATGAAAAATGAGGAGATGCAAGAAAAAAATAACAAGGAGACACTAGAACTGACAATTATAGTGGAAAGGGAACCTTTCTTTGGAAGGCTTTTAGTTGCTCTCAGGTAGAAATTGATGTTTCTAAATACGATTGTTACCAATTTGAAAAAGAGGGAATTGTTGGATCCATGTAGAGAGGATACAACATGAACAACTAGTAGCATATAACCAATGAAATGAATAAAGTTAGAACATAAGAGACTACTCAGACTAAAGGTATAGAATCACAACTGCATACTTTACACTTTTCACTATCTATTCTTGCACTCTTTTGGGTCACTCAGACATTATAATGTCTCATTTTTCCCATTTCTAGTCCCAAAACTCATCACAGGTGTGCCAAGTCACTCAACCTAAAATCCCTTCTACTATAAAACTTTGTTCCCCATCTTTCAAATGGCTCTATCCTAAGGGCATGTTCTAGTGTCTAGTTCAAATTTAAATTAAAATTCCCTCCAAACCCATGAATGCTCATCCTAGTCAATTTTCTAACAGCTAGTCACTTTATAAAAGCAAAATTAGCACTCATTTGGAACCCTAATTTTTCTCTCTAACATCTTGATCCTCCTCGTATTCCTCTACTCCCTGAAAACCTTCATTTTTCCTTTTTTCAAGAACATGCACCCTTTTATGCTCTAAAAGGCTCTTGGTGGAGCACATGATGTTTTTAAAGCATGGATAGACAATTTGGTTGTTTTTGTTCGTTTTCCAATCTATCTTTTAAGTCTATTTGCATGTCTTATGGGGACATGTCTCCTGAAAGTTAAGAGGCATTCCAGAGAAATATCTGGAGAGATCCAAAACTGGCTTGGTCATTTTCTAGGCATAGCCAAACCCATCTCCCATTTGAAAATATGTTTCTATCACATAGACACATACCAGAAGTCATATTCACTTGACACAAAGTTTACATAATCATCGTTTTACAAACTTGAGATAAGAAAAAAAATGCAAATCATTCTAACACTTTGACAATTACAACATGGTGAACTATGGGCATACCTAAATATCATCATTGAAGACAAGGTGAGATGAAGAGTACTTCTCCAACAAGGTAAAGGCATTGTGATTATCAAAGTCTTCAAACTGTCATAAGAGCACACATTTCTTCAGTTTCCTTAAGATTTTGAAAGCTAAAGTAATAAATAGCATAATATGGATTAATACTCTAAAAATCAAAAATAATGGATTGACGAATATTCTACATATATTATTTCTTCCAATAGCTAAACATTGTAGATTAGGTATTAATTGAAGATGCAATTATTATAGAAAATTTGTTTTACGTATTCACTATCAGTTACAGCAGGGAAAGTTCTACAAGAAAACTTAGACCATATTTTCAACCCAATTGAAAAAGGAATCTCAAGTTAAAGATCCATTTCAATTAAAATCAGGGGCTCCTTTCGGCCTAGATAAGGATTTTCTCTCCATAAGCTCTTTTGACAGCAGACATGAACTCATGAAGAAGGTCACCATATTCCTTGAGCACATAATATAGTTAGAAACTTGTACTATGTAAACTTGGGCCATCAGAAAAATTAGAAATGTAAAGACGGAAATATTTTCTATTCAAGAACAAAACCTAGCGTATAGCACGTCTCTGTCTAAGCCCTATGTAGAATTCATCATTCAGCAATGTTCCATTGTTGGTCCCAACATCAATAGTTATTGGAAGGCACTGCTCACATACAAATTTTTAGACTAGAACCAGTGTCATATATGGCTCTGGCTATCATATAGCATAATTCAAATCTAGATTACCCAAAATGCATTTTATTCCAGAACTTAGTGGTGCAGATGCACCCTTGCAAGGTCATGCCTCCATGAGGAAACTTCAAGTCTTTGGTGTAAACATGATGTCTTAATTTTGTAATAAGGTATAAATGACCACTTTGAGCATGTAATATTTCCTAGTTAGTAATTTTAAGTTTATTGGGCATAAAGTGTAAAAGTTACAAAATTTGACAAATTGTTGTCAATGCAAAATTGTAAAAATGCAATAAATTGCATGATGATGGAAGGTGATGAGTCAAGGTAGTTGAAGAATTAGTTTTAGGCATTGGATTGGATTTAGAAAGGAATTTTGTAGCCTCACACTTTTTGAGGAAGGTTGGGGAAGGATGTATGAAGAAGATTATTAATGAAAAATTTTGTTATTCTAGTATTTTCCAGTATTTTGATGGATTTCAGGCCACTGTACGGCCATTTTTGTGCAAGCAACCTCTCCTCCTCCATTGTAGATGATATCCCTATGAGTCTCCTTTAATTTTCATTTGATTTCATTTAAAACCATTTACTATTTTAAGAGTTATGAGTAATTTTGTCCAAGGTAAGTTAAAACCCTTAACTAGGGTAACAGTGTGCAATAAAAATTAAGTTTCTCCTATTTTCACCATTGGAATCACCTAAAAATTGGTGAGAAGGAAGTTTGATATGTCCTTTAAAGGATCCCAGAGTTGTAGAGTCAGAGAATATGATTTGGGTCAGTTTCTAGCAAGCCCTAGGTCTGTAAATGGAGAAAAGATTGGTAAAACCAGTGCATAGTGATGTTTTATTGAGTCCTTTTTGTGTTGTATGAGCCCATCTTGGGTATTAATTCTTTAAATGGATGATAAGATGTATTTATAACCCTTACTTTTTGGGGTTTGTTTAATCTACATGTTTGATTCCATTCATTTTGAGACTGTCATGTTAAGACAGTTTGGAGGACAGACCTATTAAGGATAGAATTTGTAGATGTTGTCATGCATCTTGAAAGACCATGGAATCATTTGAAAAGGGTTTATTTGAGGAGTTTTGAATGCCTTTGAATCAATTTTTGAATCCTTGAGAGATCATTATTGTGGTATGTCAAATTGAATGAACTTTGGAAGCCTAATTAGGTCAGTTGGGATAGTCTAATTTGGAAGTTTTCATGTCTGAAATGTTTGAATTGGGAATTGAGTTTGGGTCAATCATTTTAATGTTGCTTAGGGTGTTTTAAAGATTCATCGAGAATTTTTATGCCATATTCTCAGTTTTGGTATTTTGAAACATGAGTTTTGTGAAGGAAAAGTGAGTCCTACACTACTGTATTTGACTACAAATCCCAACGAATGTTTGTTGACATATCAACAAATATTGTCGACTTATCGAAGCAACACTGATTTAAATTTTGTCATTGTATTTTTGTCGCTTCAATGACCAATTTTTAGATTTCTAAACCACAACCCAGCATTGCCATTTAGCACCACAGAAAATTTTAGTGGTGTCCATCACAAAATCGACATAACTTCATCCATCTCTCAACACAAAAAATACAAAACATTGCAGAACGCCCATTTGAAATCGTTGAAAAAACACCAAACGTTTGTCCATTTTTCAATTAAGTGGAGCAAACTGTCATTGTCATTATAATGAAAACTATGTCACATGTACAACAACCTCGTCACAAATTTTTGTGGTTCATTGGGCCATGTTCATTGAAATTGCAATGAAACCTTGCAATTTTTAAAAAAAATATTCGTTCAGAAATCTTCACTCAAAGAACTGGAACGTGGTACTCATCATGATTAATACATCCAAAGTTTTGAAAGGTAACAGCCATGTATCCTTTGATGTCATACACTCTCCATATATGTGTCTCATGAAAGCCTATTAGTTTCTTTTCTTGCATAGATAAAAATCAATTCCGCAGAACCCAAGGGCTAAATCCTCCTTTCGCCTTATAGAAAAGATAGAGAGAAACCTCGTCACAAGTAGGCAGTTAGTGAACATATAACATTCGTTCCATTCATCCATTAATAACGTATAAATTCATCCATTAATAACATATAGCATTTTATTTATTATGGCATATGGCATTCATTCATTAGCATATTCATTCATTCATTAACATATAACATTCATTCCTTTTAGTTTTTACATACTATCAAAGGAATACGTTTGTCATAATATATGATGATTTACAATGCTTTTATTTTTTGCTTCAAAGGAAAATTGATATCATGTTTTAAATCTCATGCGCTTTTATGGTTTATTATGCCCTCTTTCTCAACGATACTAAATGTATTACCTAGTGCACTCAGTGGAAATTTCGCAAGGGATCTCTTTGCAATGCTGAAATCAATTAAATTCTAAGTGATGCTCTGTTTTATTATTATTTATTTTTAAGTATTTCATTAATTAAAAGAACATTAAAATTAGGGTGCTCTTTACACGATGAAGGGCCCATCCCATGTTTCCCCGATCTTATCTTATAGCCTCTTCCACTCCAGCTTATGTGAACTTTACTCTAAATCCTACGGAGTTGGAGCCTTGAGAAGGTTACATTAATTAGCCACCAATTTGCAGAGTAAATATGTTTGAAGAACATTAAAGGAGTGGTCATTGGCATCTTTACTGATGGGGCCACATCATGTTCCTAATCTTGTCTAGCACAGTCATATTACTCAACATGTGATCCGCTCCTACATTCTCTAAAGTTGAAACATGAACGGTTACATTAATTAATACACCAATTGCAATTAAAGATGTTTAATTGTATTAATCCATACTGCATTTTGTATAGCACATGAATACATCTAGTATCGGGATGCACACCATGACCTTCATCTGCAGATTGTGCTCCACCCTCACTAGGCTGCATTCCAATGTCATGTGCAGTATTATCATTGCTTGTCTGTTTAAAACAAATAGGCACATAATTACTTTATGGTAGAAATTAATATTGAATAGATTGCACAAGTATTGAATTTTAAATAAACTTTATTGAGTTTATTTACCTATCGTCGGATGTAGTGGAAGCTTGTATTTTACGGTCAAAGTCTTGGCGTTATTACGACTCGTGTATATTGGAAGGAAATCTTTGGGGTCCTCTTCGCCACTTTGTTGAATTGAGCCCTACATTTTTTGCATAAGATCCATGAATTTTGCTTCTATGGTGTATTCAAACCAAAATTGTTTGCGAATTTATTATTTGGATGCATTATTTCATTTATTGATACTTACAATTGATGCGAATAATTTCTATACATAACCACCGGAAACTAGAAGTTTGCGTATTTGCTGAGTGTTTTTCTAGTCTACTTTGTTGCCTTCAATGTGTTGTCCGAACAGCCTATGAAAAGAAAGTCTGAAATACATTAGATTATGTAAAAGAAGAGTAATCAATATATAATTACATTTTGATAGTATCACATACCTTCCTTGGCTTTCGGTGAATTGTCTTTCTTTTTTTCTTTTCATCCTTCTCCTTCCCATCTAACACCAGGTCCTTCCACTCCCTCTCTGGAATCATGGGAGGATGCTCGTACTTTTTGTTCTTCTCTAAATGTTACCTATATTGATCCCTCACATACTTTAGATAGGTACCAACTTTCTTAAGGGCCTTGGTTCAGTTGAATGTGTTATTACTGAACAACACAACTAAACGGTTAATGAGCTCATCTTTTAAATC
This sequence comes from Sequoia sempervirens, assembly GCA_007258455.2. NCBI lineage: Eukaryota > Viridiplantae > Streptophyta > Pinopsida > Cupressales > Cupressaceae > Sequoia > Sequoia sempervirens. The sequence continues at coordinate 81,961 of VDFB02284397.1, forward strand.
TTGATTTTGGGCATTCCACCATGTATGTATGGTGGGCCTGAAGATCTCCAATGTAATATCATTTAGATGTTTATAAAAAACATCATTTCCTACAAAAAAATCATGGGATCATTAGTCTAAAAAGAGTGATCAATAAGTAAATTTCAATTGGATTATATATAATAATAATTGCAACATTTTCAAGTACCTAGGACCTTCTCTATCTTTATGGGAATGAAATCCTCGGTCACTACAAATGTGACTAGAAATGTTTCCGTACTAGTAATACGGAAAGATCCAAGAAATGTTGCTAAAACATTACCAGTACTAGTGGCCTCTACATCCCAAGGTACATGTCCTGATGCATGTTCTGGCATGTGTTCACTGCCAGAGGGTGCACTACCTAATGCCTGCATGCTATGTGTTGATGGGGTTAGATGATGTGATGTATGCGCAGGAAGATCAAGATCAACACTTGTACCAACCCCTACTCCCCAGGCAGCACCTACAGTACCCTGATCATGGCTAGCAGCATCATGAGGATGCAAAAAACCATGTCAAAACAACACATATTTTAGTTCATGACATAAAAGAGTATAAAACATAAAACCATGAATGAACTTATGTAATAATTAAAGATCTCATGAAAGCTTACTTGCAAGTTTTGCGCTCTCTCAGTCAATATTTTAACCCTTTCTCTTATCTCATCTGTTTGAGGCAATATGAATAACAACTGAAGGATTTCTTCATTGCATTTTTTTTGGGTCTTCCTTATCATATCCAAAGGTTTTGCAGAATATGTGATGTCATCATTGCATAATGGTGACTGCACCTCCCTATGGATGCTCTCCTCTACTGCTGGTGCCTTTCCCCATCATCTGACTATGACAAGAATACTAAAAACATTATCAAAATTAACCCAATAAACTAATGAAAAAAACATAATAATAAAACATTTTGCTCATATCTAATTTGCACAATTACAATGGGGTAAACTTGTCGGGTAGAAGCGTCTAAAGATGCATCACAATCTATGCTCTAGGTCAAAGCCTTCCCCCTATGATCAATGTCCCGTTGTGAAAAAATTAAATATAAAAAAACATTACTAAAATAAAACCAATGGACTTACGAAAAAAACATAATAATAAAATGGTATATTGGAGTCATTAATTGGAGGTTGGGTAAAAAGGTATATAGTACGTACCACCCCCATAGTAACTATATTTGTATCTATGGGATTCAAATTGTAATTGATTAGCAACTCTTCCCTTGTAGTTATTGATTTTATCACACATACGAATACATAGTTTCCCTCACACGCCTCGAATATGCAATTGAGTTGCTTATTTGTTGACCCAAGTTGTGTACTGTTTATAAACCCTCCTATATTCCCTAATGCTTCTAGCCTTCCATAAATGTACATAGCCACTCCTTTATTTTGATCCTTATCTTTTAGTTGTATATAATTTACTGACAATGCATATCTATGCATACTTCGTGTATATCGAACCAGCTGCATCCAATCTTTGTAACTATAACAGGGTCTGACATACTCCATCAATTCAGAAACTTTTTCGTAATAGACCTTTATGTCATTCATGCAAAATAGACCCAAACCATGTAATGATGATGGTGCTATGCGATGTATCCTCTCGTTGACACAAAAATCAGTGTTTATTGGAGGAAGTTCGTTTGGTACCCATTTTTTCCGTAGATGTTTTTACCTCAATGTCGCCTATGCCCTCATCATCATAAGAAAATGAACCCCCTTCAGCAAGAAAAAATTCCATGCATTTACAAAATTTTCTTCTAATCTTTTGACCTCTAGTTGATCTCCCTCTTTTAGACGTACTACATGTCTTGCTTGCCTCAATGAAGACAGATCTGACAAATACCTATTTGGTGGTACCTACATTCATAAAGATGTTGGATGAATTTCTTTCATGGTGATGTGATCCCAAGGTATAGGGTTGGAGGATTAAAAACCAAGGTTGTCACTACTAGTCAAATGCATGTGGAGGTAACAATAGTTGTGAATGTATCAATAAACCTTGTAAGGGTTTGATGATCAGAGATCACTTGGTAAGTATAGGAATGGTTTGTAGGGTCACCAACCTTGTGTTTTGAAGCCTTGGGTTTTGGGAACATCTAGATGAGTCATTGTCTTATTTCTTGGAGGTTTATTGGGTTATTTGGTGGAAGGTTGCTATTACTTTTTCTACCTATCTATGAA